>PVHY01025666.1:0-18131 GCA_004024945.1 Uropsilus gracilis
TGCACTGTCCACCGTGCTCCCCTTGCTCTGTCCACTCTGCTCCCCTTGCACTGTCCACTCTGCTCCCCTTGCACTGTCCACTCTGCTCCCCTTGCTCTGTCCACTGTGCTCCCCTTACACAGTCCACCAAAGTCCCCCTTGCTCTGTCCACCGTGCTCCCCTCGCACCATCCACCGTGCTCCGCCTACACTGTCCCCCGTGCCCCCCTTGCCCCCCACGCACTGCCCCTGCACCGTCCTCAGTGTCCCCTTGGGCAGCTCACTGCACTTTACCTCTGGGCTGCAAGCCCCATGGCCTGCTTTGCAGCTGCCCGTGCTGCCTCTACCCAGACCTGGGTCTGCGGGTGCCTGAAACGACCCGGCGCTGCCCTCGGTGAACCTTGGCTTCCGTATCTTGAACACGAAGGGTGTCTGCTGCTCAAAGCGCACGGATGCCCAAGCGGCAAAGCGGTTACCATTTTCTAGCAAGAGGGCGGTTGGTCATCAGGCTGATGGCAACTGTGGAGATGCTCTCAAAGGGAAAACAAACCCGTCTGGTTGCTGGGGGCTGTGGCTGGCAGAAGGCCCCCTGGTAGACACAAGCACGGGGACAGGTGGGCCGGAAAGCAGAGAACCGGAAAAACCACAAGGTGTGGCCTGAACTTGCAACATTTTCACTGGGTTTTCCGGCCCGAGCGTGGATACCAGGTCCAACACCTGAACTAGAAGTGTGTCTGGTGCTGAAGGGGGGCGCTGCTCACCAGCCACAGCGGGTGTGAGTGCCAGGCCCCTTAGACTCCGCCGCCTCATGGTTCTTGGGCCTCAGCACTCCACTTCGTCTACCAGCTGCGCTGCCCAGCCAGCTGATCCCGTGACTTCCCATAACAGGGGACGCTCTGTGTCCGCCCCCTTCCGGTGAGCTAAATGAGGCTGGCCCCTGGCCTGAGCCAGGTCGCACTAGGCCGGCACCTGCACAGATAAACCCCCCAGTTGGGGGCGAATTGCGGAGGTCACCCTCTGCCCCAGTAGGAACAGACTCTACTCACCAGACAGAGTAAGCAGCAAGTGCAATGGTTGGTCTATCACAAGGAATGACTTTCATTCTTCCAGGCGGCGACACGCCTTTTCTCCCTAGTTTGGGAAAACTGTCTCCTTGGCCTGGAAGGCCACTGTCTTCGGGTCAACTTCCAACCCACCATAGACCTTTCTCCCCGCCTCCCCCCACTCCCAGTCCTCATCTGCAGCCCCTCCTGCGACACTTGGCCCAAGTCTGTCTTACTACCCTGTGCTGGACTCTCCCACCTGCAGGTCCAAGACTGCAAGCTCTCAGCAGACGGGAGCAGCAGCGTCCTAGTGTGTCTAGAGTCCTCAGCACAGAGCTCACACAAAGCGACTGCTTGGTGTCTGCTGAATAATGGACCCAGACATGGGACTTCCCTCTTGGGGGGCAAAAGACGAAAGAGGCTGAGACCACATTCTCAATGAGCTCCACCTGCCAACCTCTAGCAGACAGGTGTGTTCTATGAGGCTAGAGCCTCCCTACCCTTCTATAATCACGGACCCTGGTTTTAAACCGTAACCCTTCAATATAAAGAGAATTTGAGTTGATGACTAAGTCCAGTACAAAGCGGACTTATATTTTAGGAAGCTGTTCAATGAGAGCTGAAATATGAATTAAAGGGTTACCCCTGGGCTTGCTAGAACAACTAATCAGCCATAAACTCATCCTACTCCTACCCATCCTCCCTCCCCAGTTCCTCCCATCTGCCAAGCACGCTGGTCAACGAACACCCTGCTACAATCCACTGATGTTTAGGAAGCTGTGGAATAAATACCCTGTGCCTGGAGAGGGAGTTGGCAGGGAGGGGAGGAGAGTGTCTTCCTCCTGCACACGGTTCTCTGCTGTTTCACAGTCGGGGGTGAGGAGACTCCAGCTTAGCAACGTGCCATCGACATCCAGCTCACCACTTCGCCGCTCTGGATCCTGGCTTCTTGCTTTTAAAAATTAGAAGACAGCGTCTGGCTTCCCTTCCCTCCTAGAGGAGTGTGAGCCAGAAGCTCTGCGTGTGTCAGAGGAAACGCCTCTCCAGGACCCAGCTGGGTCCTCCAGGAAATAGCTCGATTCAATCAATTAATGGAGCTATTGTTCCCCGGTAAGCACCCCCCCAAGCATGTGTCTCCTGACCACAGCAGAACCAGCCCCTGGAAGGGAGTCATTGCCAGAGGGGGAAACCGGGCCCTCCCCCTCTCTGCACTCCCCCCTCTAACTCGCCCAGTTCTCCAAGGGAAGTTGTTCTGAGTCTTCAGGTCTGGACGGGGCAGCTCCACAGGAGAAAGGACTGGGCCAAGTGAAGAGCCGCAGAAAGGAGTATGTCTGTGAGGAGGAGGTGGAGGGTAGATCTCGACTTGCTGGCCTTTGGCAGACTCTTCCACCTGGGGAATTCCCCTCACTGCCTTTCCACCTCCTCATCCAGAGGTTTGCTTCTCTGGCAATCCTTTGCCAGCTCCCCCAGCACCCCTTGTCACCCTCCCGCTTGGTCCTTCGACACACTAGATGCAGCGTGGGCCTAACAACTCGCATGTCAGTCCCTCCAGAACGAGGCTGAGCTTTCCAGCTTTCCTCGCACCTCCAGGGAGTGGCACCAGCTATGTCCCCGGTCACATCGGTTCTTTTGCTGCCACCAGAAAGGAAATGGACAAGAGGGCATTTTAATCTTCAAAACCTGCCCTTTGGGCTTGGAAGTTCCTTTAAGATGTCTCCAAACCTACTCCCCTCGTTGATAAGAGCCATGACAGGACCGCTGGGATATGATCTGGTCCTGCCTGCCCGACTCGTTTGTCGCATCATTTTTCGCAGTTATCTTGGTCACCCTCAGCTAATTCCAGTTCCCTTTCCATAAAATCTGCTTTAGCCAAGTGTGCTGGCATGCACCTGTAATCCCAGCTACCCGGGAGGCTGAGGCTAGGGATCACTTGAGTCAGAGGGTTCGAGACAACCCTGGGCAACAGACCTGGACAACCTGGTCTCTAAAAATTTTTTTAAAATATAAACATTACTTTAAAAAATAAAATCTGTTTAATCATTGTCCTTTCACAGCATTTTTATTAACCGAACAGCACGCTTCAGCTTTGTATTATGGGGGATTGCAAACACATATGGAAGCAGAGAGAGCAGTGGAACGAACCAGCGTTCGCATTTATCACCACTAACTAGCCTCGCTTCCTATTTCTGCCCTGGATTATTTGGAAGCAAGTTTCAACCCTTGTCTCAAGCACTTTTTGCTTGAAGCACATTCGCAAAGGGTTAAATTTAATTGACACCATGATGCCCCTCTCTGAGTTGTTTTTTTTTTTTAACTGAGGGGAGGGAGAGAGGGAGAAGTTTTTAAATCATGCCTTCAAAACTCAAACCAATTCTTGGGGTTTTTTGTTTTTGTTTTTGTTTTGTTCTCCACAGGCTGACTCTCAATGAGCATCAGAGGCAAGACTCAAGACAGCAAGCGCTGTATAAAACGTGAGCACTGACTTTGGAAGGACCAGGCCCTCTGCACTTTCTCTAAAACTAAGACGTGCAAATGGCAAATGCCTGGAATATGTCAAGTGCCTTTTCCTTGTCTATTAAATAGTCATGTTGCACGTGCAGATGCGCACCCATCTCCTCACCACCTCAGGCCTCTCTGTCACTTCCGCCCACGAGCAGCACACACACAGCAGCAGCGGGCATCTCTTCACTCCCACGCGTGACTACTCTCATTCACTTGCAGCTGCCCGCTTCGGGCAGTTGTTTTCTATACATTCAGAGCCCAGGAGTGGAAAGCTTTTCTCGCTAATGCAACACGTTGCTCCCCGGTGGCTTAGATCTGTGCCTCCTGGAGAGACAGCCAGAATCCAATACACACCCCACACTCACTTGATGTGCCACAGTGCTGCTTGTGGGGTGTTAGGCTAAGAAGTGTTACAGCACACTGAATAATAGCCAATGTTGTTAGTACTGATAATGATTAACTTTGTTTATATGCTTGAGCTCCCATATTGGGGAAACTTCCCTGTGTAGTCAACGCTTTTCACAGCTTGGGTATCACCTGCCAAGCTCAAAACACTAAACCCTTAGTACATAGACCTGGGCATGGTGTGTTTATCATCCTCCTTGGGCAAAGTGGGGAGGGAATACCTGAAAGAAAACTCTTGTTTGGGGGGTAAAACTCTTCATTGGGGGAGCTCCCTTTATGCATGGTGGTATCTACTTAAACCTTCATGACCCTTCAATGAAGTATTTTTATTGGTTCCACATCACAGATCAATGATTCAGAAGTTTCCATGTTTTGTGCAAACTACATAAATGGTAAATTCTATAATCTAAATTTAACCCACTTTTTTCTATCAAATTCATGTTCTTTTTTTTTTTTTCTGTACTGGTTGTTCCCAAATTTTCTGTGAGAAAGCACCCCCCCCATTAAAAAAACTCTTAAACTTTTCACTTTAAAATAATTTAAAACTCATAAAAACCACTTGTAAAAATAAGTCCCCATCGACCCTTTACATAAGTTTTCCCCAAGTTTAGCATCTTATAATATCATAATACAATAATGGAAACCAGAAACATAACATTGAAACTATTATCTAATCTACACACTCTATTCAAATGTCACCAGAATCCAATCCAGATCACACATGATATTAGTTGTCATATCTCCTTACAGTTCTACAGTCTGGGAGAGTTTTCCCATCATTCATCATCTCTCATGACCTTGGCACTTTTGGAAAGTACTTGCTTGTTGCTTTATAGAATGTGTCTCAATTTGGATATCTATTAGCATTCAAACAATTTCGTAAGTCCTCGGTGCCTATAGCTGAAGTTTGAGTATCTGTCACTTGAGAAGACACTTCTTGACAAAACACGATACTAAAGTGAAGGATACTTTTGATTTTGTTCATCTCAGTGACTTTCAAATACATTTGAAATGCATTTGCATAGCTATGAGATCATTTTGATTTAATCAACTGGCAATGCTTGGCTATACTTAGTTTCAGCTACCCCTTGTGATATCCTGAGGTCACCATATCACAGGCATACAGACACCAAGGTAGAAGTCCTCAAAGTATGAAGAAGACAGCAGAGAGCTGGTGAGGTCAGATAACAATATCAGCAGCTGATGCTTACTGTATGACTATGGTTGGATTGTATGGTCTGTACTATGGCAAGTATTTTGCAGGTATTATCTCAGAAGAAGACATCTTCTATGGGTAAAGGGAAGAAGCAGGCATATACCACCAGTTCCTCTACCTGACACTATGAACTAGAAAAGACTCAGATATTCCTGAGTACAATCTCTTCCTTTTATGAATGACAAATAGCCGGGCACAGTGGCGCATGCCTGTGACAGCTTATGGAGTCGCAGCAGGGTCTGGGGATCACAGTGCGAGCCTCACCTGGGGCAACACAGTGAGACCTAGTCCCCCCAAAAATAGCTGGGCATGGTGGCGCACGCCTGTAATCCCAGCTACCTGGGAAGCTAAGGCTGGGAATTGCTTGAGTCCATGGTCCCATAGGGAACACGAGCCTGCAGTTCCACGGGCAAGAAATACCAAGAGCTAGTCTCAAAAAAAAAAAAGCGTATGAATGAC
The DNA here is from genome assembly GCA_004024945.1 of Uropsilus gracilis. Lineage (NCBI taxonomy): Eukaryota > Metazoa > Chordata > Mammalia > Eulipotyphla > Talpidae > Uropsilus > Uropsilus gracilis. The sequence continues at coordinate 5,604 of PVHY01025666.1, forward strand.
AAATAACAATAGAATTACTAGTATTTCTTGAGCTCTGACTGTGGGCCAGGGAGTGTTCTCACAGCTCAGCATGTGTGCTGTCTCATGTAACTGTCGCATCGACCCTGAGAAGGTTGTGCTAGTACTGTGGAGGGAAGGCTTTCTAGAGCTCACCCAGATCTGCATGTGCTCTTGCCAGCACCCAAAAGGACCCTCTCCCCACCCTCTTACTGCTGGGGGAACTGAGTTTCTAGATCCAGTCAATGAGGTGTAGGCAAAAGTGATGTGCCACTGCTGAGCTTAAGCTCTTCATTATTGCTATTCAGCGAGCCATGGGGGAGGAGCTGTGTACCATCTGCTGCCTCGCTCCGGGACTCGGGCTACCTGCAGGAGGCCCCTGATTTCACTTCACTCAAAAATATCCTCTGAGCCGGGCATGGTGGCGTGCGCCTATAATCCAAGTGCTGGGAGGCAAGAGGGCAGGGATCACTTGAGTTCGTGGGTTGGAGACTATCCCGGGCAACATAGCAAGGCCTGGTTCTTGAAAAAGCAGCTGGGACCGGTGGCGGGCACCTGTAATCCCAGCTACCTGGGAGGCTGAGGCTGGGATCACTTGAGTCCACGGGAGTGGGACTACCCCAGGCAACATAGCGAGCTCTAGATCCTCTGAATGAAGGCAAGTCTTAGTTGTTAGCCCAGGAAATTAGCATTAGCTGGGAAATAGATGAACCCCACACATCAAAGTATGCAGTCCTCATGTCACAGCTCATAACCCATCCTCCATCCAGGCTCCAACTCATCCAAACACGTAGCTCTCAGGTCACAGAGAGAGAGAGAGAGAGAGAGAGAGAGAGAGAGAGAGAGAGAGAGAGAGAGAGAGAGAGAGATATGCAAAAGCTTTCCCTTCCTGCCCCTGCCTAAGGGGTACATCACTGTCTCCAAGTTGCCTGGCCCCATGCCCTCCCAAGTCACTCCTCCCAAGTCACATCCCTTTTCCTTTTATGTCTGTGGACCTCAGGCTCCTTAAGGGCTTTTCTTTTCTCCATGTCTCTGCCTCCTCAGGCCCCAAACTGCTGCCTAATGCACAGTGTTCCTGAAGTGATCGCCTGCTTTGACACTGTTAAAGCCAATGGCTTCAAATGCAGATTCCAAGGCATCTCCTGAGTCCATGACCCAAGACTCTGCATTCCTCCCCTTCCTGAGACCCCTCTAGGTGCCTTACAATACTTCAGCATGATTGAATATCGGGTAGCCCAGGTCAGTGCCACCCAGCTTCAATCACATATGTTTTATCTATTCCTGAGCATCTACACTATTATCTTCCTCACACAGCACTTTCTCTAAATGTCTCATATTTTCACTCCCGTAACTTATTCTGAAAAAGGCTATTTATCATCGCCATAAATAAAAAGTTGGTATCATTTACCACAGAAGGAACAGACAAGCTGCGAAATGTCCATACAATAGGGTATGAATCACTGCTGCAAAGAAATGTGCCATCAGCCATGAAAAGACATGGAGGAGCTCTAAGTGCATCCTGCCAATCTGAAATGGCTACACTATGATTCCAGCTATAGCCTGGAAAAAGCAAGATACTACTGGCAGGAGTTTGGGGGCGGGGGGCAGAGGAACAAGTGAGGGGAGCTCAGGGGAATGTTAAGGCAGTGAAGCTATTCTGTAGGATGCTATCATGGTAACTGGATGCCAGTATCCATTTGTCAACGCCCTTAGAACTCACAACACCAAGAATGGATCCCAGTGTAGACTATGGACTCTGGGTGCTAATGCTATGTCAGCCTTGGCTCATCAATTACAGCAGGGTCACTGCTCTGGTGGAGGATGCAGATAGTGGGGTCAGCTAAGTGTGGGGAGTGAGTAAATGGGAACTCTGTTGTCACCGCTCAGTTTGCAGTGAACCTAAACCTGCTCTAAAAATATACATCTATTCCGGACTGGGCATGGTGTTGGGCATCTTTAATCCCAACCTTGGGAGGCCGACGCTAGGAATCGCTTAAGTCTTTGGGTTCGAGACTACCCTGGGCAACATAGCAAGATCTAGTCTCAAAAAAAAAAAAAAAAAAAGCCAGGCATATTGGCGTGCACCTGTAATCCCAGCTACCTGGGAGGCTAAGGCTGGGGATGACTTGAGTCTGTGGACTACCTCAGGCAACATAGTGAGACCTAGTCTCAAAATATATATATATATATTCTATGTGTATGTGTGTGTATATATATGTGTGTATTTATATATATATACATATAGCGAGAGAGAGGGAGAGAATATATATATACAACTAAAAGCAAAACGAGAGGAAGGAATTCTAGCTAGATATTTCTGTGTCCAAAGGTTCCAAGCCTGACACCTTTCCTCTTTGTTTACATAGGAGATTGACAAGTGTTCGAAAGGTGTTGAAGACATGTTACCGCACTGAAAAGATTTTCTTCTGAACATAATCATAGGCACGAAAGCAAACCCAAAAGAGAACAACATGCTCACTTGTGGATCAACTGAACATCTTGTCCATCTGGAGCATCCATCCACCCAGGCCTGCCACCCTCTCTAGGGACCAGGTTCGGTGCAAGCGCCTTGCTGTCCGTGTGGACAAGCCTTTCCCCTCCGCTCTCCGAACATGCTCCTCTCTGCACGTACTCTGCTCCCGGGCCCAAGGACTCAGAATTAAGGAGGACATTTTTCTGCATAGCTCCTGCCTAACAGGTCATGCGCCAAATAGGCATCGCTCCAGGATGTGGTGAAGGGTCAACTGTACTGGGAGTGAGCGACCCAGCCTTGAGAGGACAGAGGTCTGGCTGAGTCAGGCAGTACAGAGGCCAGATAGAGAGTGGAAGAGAGACACGGGATCCATTGCAGCGACTAGAGCAGCTTAACACTGCGCCTGCTGGCTCGGGAGGTTCAAGGGTGAGGAGCTGGCACAGACTGATGGGCTTGGCACAGACCATGGCTTGGGGAGACTTTGCCTCCAGATGCTGCAGCTCAGGACTCCATGTGGTATCTCTTGTGGCTCCCTGGAAGCTCCTGGAGCTGCAGCTACACTGTGCACCATCAGTCCATAAGTGGGCTCCTCTCTCTTCCCCCTGCTCTGTTCTCCCTCCACTCCACTAGTTAGAGTAAACCCGTTCGCTTGTGCTGCACCAAAGGCCTTTGCTTGGCGTTGGTGGCACTTGTGAGCACATGCACCTGGGAACGGCAAGCGTACTGATCCAGCGTCAGATGTACACCCGCTACCTGGCCACACATCTAGACCTTCACTTGTGATTGTCAGGTACATGGACAGCTGGGGGCAGCCTGCCTTAGAGCACGTGATGTCCTCAGTGCTGCTAGTAAGAGGGGGCTGTGGAAAGGCAGCAGTGCAAGCTGGGCCCCCGCTCCTGGCCTCCAGGCCACACAGAGTAAATGGGGGTAGGCCTGACTCCCATTGAACGGATGGCGGCTGCGTGCAATGCCTCATCGCATCGTGTCAGTGCCTCATGAGAAGTGTTCAAGCTCACTGCTTTATCTCCACTTTGAGTCCAGGTCTTGCTGAGCTGCCCGGGGAAGTCCCAATCCCGCGGACTCAAGCGATCCCCATCCTCAGCCTCCCAGGTAGCTGGGATTACAGGCACCTGCTACCGCACCCAGCTGTTGTTTTTTTGAGACCAAGTCTCACTGTGCTGCCTGGGGTAGTCTCGAACCTGAAAACTCAAGCAATCCCTGCCTCTTGCCTCCCAGCACTTGGATTACAGACACGTGCCACCATACCCGGCTTATCTCCACTTCTTAATGAAATCTAGATCCAGGGAGGCTTAATAAGCTGCCAAAGAACACCCAGCCAGAGAAGACCCACGTGTGGAGCAAAATCCACACCTCTCTGAGTTCACATCCATGTCCTTCCATCTCGCTGCAGCAGAACGAAGAAGGGCCGCTCCTAGTCCTGTGTCTCAAGCCAGACTCCGAGCACTCTGGTCACTGGGGCGTGCGCCATCACCACTGACCATTGCAGGATCAGAACATGGGGCTGGAGGGGTGGCTGGGACCAGCTATCCTTATGCCCTCAAGGGACCATCATTGATCCCTGGCCTGCAATCTTCACTTACACACACAAAGATACACATACATGTGCATGCACACAAAATATACCTCACACCACGTGTACACTAGGGACCTGACTCTACTAGTCTGGAATAAACATGCGCCCTGGAGGGCAAAGGGCTAGCAGATACTGAGTGCCTGCTGTATGCAAAGTTGTGTGCTAGCCAATAGGATGGCTCTGGGGACCTCTCCCAGAGAAACGGACCCTAAGCATCCTTAACCACATGCAAAGTAACCATCCCATCAAGATGGCCACTGAGCTTGGTCTATGGTTCTCCCCAGTGCTGAGCACAGCCCTGGGGAACCCTCAGGAGCACCCTGAAGGTGAAGACTGTGTGTTCCCCTTGCAGGCATAAACCCTGAATTGCACGGAGGCTATGATGGGAGATTCCCTTCTCCCCTGACAGTTTGCATCTACCTGGAATGAAACTTGTCACCTATCCAGGTTTGACTTTCTCTCGTAGCAGCCAATTCCCATCCTCGCCGTTGGATAGGCGAGGGAGGGAGGTGTCCTGTGCACACGTTGCATGAGCACGTAGATGATGCCTCTCAGGAGGGGTGGTGTGCAGCCCAGCCAGCGTTTGCATGCCAGGTCCTTTACATTTGGGCTCGTTTCCAACTTGGCTCCCTTCCCAGCGAACAAGAACCAGCTAGCTCGTTCCCACACTCCTTTGAGTATCCTCTCCGCCTCGAACCTACTCACCCTCCCCCAACTCACAGGCCACAGCTGGGTTTCTCAACAAACCAGCTGGAAAAGAGACAGAGACAGAGACAGAGACAGAGACAGAGACAGAGACAGAGACAGAGACAGAGAGAGGTTTCCCTCTTCCTTTCTTCCCCCGGGCTCTCTTGAATTCCACGGTTCCCTCCTGCCCTGCCAGCTTTATGAACTAACTCTCTGCATGAGGGTCTCAGTCAGGAGTCGTAGCAAAGAAGTTCACCAATCTGCCCCAAGCAGAGGCAGGCTGGCAAGTGGAAAGGGATTACTCTGAAGTGAGCGCTGCCTAGAGGATCAGCACAGCGGAGGTGAGAATTGCTCCATAGCCGGCCAGTCGCCAGGCGTCGCCCCTCTTCCATGCCTAGTTCTGCTGGAAGCAAGACAGATCTCTCACTGATGCACTCAGTGTGTGCATGGGCATGTGTGTGCATGTGAATGCTAGGTCTGCGGAGCAGCCAGGGACCCGATGGTGGTACTGGCACCGCCTTAAAACCTCCCTGGAGCTTCCAGTTTTAATAAGACCAGAACTGGCTGAAAGAGGAACTGAAGGCCTAGAGTGGAAAAACCCAGATGGGAGAATTAAACTAGCCCACTTTTGACTCAGGGGAAGAGAGGGAGCACAACGTTTGGGGAGATCTGAAAGTTCTAGAAGCAAACTGGTCTTCAGGGTTGTGTTTGCCAGAATAGGGGGATAGAAAGTGTGTCGCCTAACAGTTTTTCACAGGATTGGTACATTTTAAGTATCTTGACCTATGGTATGTGGGCATCTACCTATACTATTGCTCTGGGTCCAGCAACGTTAGAAATAGGCCTATCTTTTGTGAAGACCAATGTGAACTAATCACAAAGACATGATCCCCCTTTCTGGGATCAGTCCTTAGATTCATGATGGTATCTGTTGCCTCTGGTTTCATGAAAGGCTTGTGCTCCCCTGGGGGACACGCAGGCATGTGGAGCTCACCACTGCAGCAATCATGTGACTGCCAACAACCTGGGGGTTCTGTGATCACAGGACCAAAAATGGCTTTCTCCATCATTGTTGAACCATGCACCATGATTGTGTAGTCTGGACTTGACATCTTGGGTTGAGGTGGCCCCTTGAATCGGAAGGGATACAGACTCATGTCTTTCTTCTTAGCATACAAACATCTCTGGGCCCCCAAATCATCTCATGGGTTTTTTTGGTTTGGTTTTGTTTTTTGAGACTAGGTCTCACTATGTTGCCCAGGGTACTGCAGACTCAAGTTGCCTGGGGTACCATGGACTCAAGCAATCAGCTTCCCAGGAGGCTGGGATTAGAGGCGCCTGCCACGGTACCCAGCTGCTTTTTTGCCACCAGGGATCACTACGTTGCCCGGGGTAGTCTCGAACCCACGAACTGAAGCATTCCCAAACCTCTTGCCTCCCAGCGCTTGGACAACAGGTGCGCGCCACCACGTCCATCCAAATCATCTCATGGTAATGAACCAAGTTCAGGGGGGAATCTTGAGGGTCACTAATTCCAATGGTCCACACGACCCCTCTTTGAGGCGAGTTGATGTTGGAACAGCTGTTGGAACAGCTTTCATAGAAAGTTTTCTGCTATCAAAATTCAAGTTGCCTTCCCTAGAGAGCCCATCACTGGCCAAGTCACTGCCTCTCATTCTCAATCCACACAGGGCTGGCCCATCCGTATAGCACATTTTCAGGATGTCATGCCAGTATTTTTCACCCTTGGGTATTCTTCTCCCAGGTCCCTGTAGGGAGCTGTCCACAGAATGAGCTCTAGAGGCTCATGCGCTCAACAATAATGACAAAATCTAGAGTCTGAAGGAAGTGTAACCCTGGCTCTGGAGCTGAGGACCCAACGACAAGCAAACACCCATGGGAACTCACAGTTCCTTGTGATGCCCCCAGCAGATGCAGGTGGGAGGGCTCCCGGTGATAGAGGGTCCCTCCCTGGCCCTTGTTGGCCACAGCCTGAGCAGGGTCAAAGTGCCATGGTCCTCTTCTAGAACATACTCTGACTCCATGGCACTCTGGAATTCCTGCCTTGTCAGCCATGAACCTACTTCCGGGATGTGAAGGGTTCTCTTCTTTAGGTTTACAGGGAGAGGGGCAAGGGGGATAGATTGGGGGGTGTGCAGAGTCTACACAAGCCGGCTGGTATGTCCACATGCGTCCAAGATTCCTCATGGTGCAAGATGAAGACAGCAAAAGACTAGAGCAGCCTGTGAACTGAGAACCAGAGCTCCCCACCTGGCCAGCACAGCAATTGAGGAGAATTGAAAGTTCTAGAAGCAAACTTGTCTTCAGGCTTGTGTTTGCCAGAATAGGGGGATAGAAAGTGTGTCGCCTAACAGTTTTTCCAGGATTGGTACATTTTAAGTATCTTGACCTATGGTATGTAAGCTTCCACCTATACTGTTGCTCCGGGTCCAGCAACGTTAGAAATAGGCCTATCTTTTGTGAAGACCAATGTGAACTAATCACAAAGACATGCAAACTTGAACCCAGCGCCAGGAAGTGGAAGTCCACCATCTATATCACCCCTGAAATGCCCCCCTTGATCACAGGTTCTCATCACATCGTGAGGTCTCTCTGAAAAGCTCTCTCCCCAAGATGCCAAAACATTGACTGAAATACGGTACGCTCCACTTGCCCTCTCGGAACACAGAGACCCAGGGGCATGAACAGTAGGAAAAGGTTAAGCGAGGCAAGCCGGGCCTGTCAAACTCTTTCAGACTCATCGCCTGCTTTTCATTAGGTCCAAAACAGAGCCCCTGCCCGCCACCCATGGTGGATTTCCACCTCGTGTCACCTCCCAGGGGCTCCGCAGTTGACCCCACCCCAGAAGGTGGTCTTTGTCCAGGCAACTACGTACTCACAGCCCTTCCAGCTGCCTAACCCCAGACTTGCCATTCTCATCGTTCTCCAACACCAACACCAGAGATGCTTTCTGTAATTGGGAGAAAAGCAGAGAATTCTCCCACTTGCTTTGGACTAGCATCCCAGCCACTAGCCGCTTTCAGCATGCTTCTCTTTCCTGTCTCTGATATCACTGGAATTCACCTCCAGCTCCCTGGGATCGACCAGATTCTGTGCAGCCCAGGTTAGCTTGTGAAAACTCCCAGAGGGCAGGGCCTCGTCTTCCCCGCGTCTACAGGCCTGGTTCATTGGAGCTGCAAGCGGAGGTAGACACAGAACACAGATGTTGGTGGTGGGAACAGTGGTGTAGAGAGAGAGAGAGACCTCTGCTCAAGCACCATGGGTGCACAAGAAGCAGTGTTCTCCCGGTCACAGCAATCCCCCTGCAGCCCAGGAGCTGGGCAAACAACACCTTCTCATTGAGGCGGGAAGGGAGATGTCCTTTGCCTCTGAGACACTGCAATGCAACCGCAGCACTCCTTGACCATGTTGTCCAGTGGGGATCATTTGTCATCTCTTTTTTATAAACAAGGAACCCAAGGCAAAGAAACCCTGTAATTTGTTCAGGCCCCAAACTGGGACCATGTGTCTTTGAAGACCTCATTATCTATGACGGCGCACTGTCCCGGAAGCGAACTGGTGCAGCGTCAACCGAAGTTAGAGAGTGGACAATGCCACCGGACTCCAGCCCCATGCTTGCGTGTCTCCCTGATGCCCGTCCAACCTCAGTGAAAGACCAACAGGAGGAGGAAGCTCTTTCAGCCCGGAGCCACCTTGGTTCTCAAAGCATCTGCTCATACCCCATTCTCTCCTCCTGTCCTGTTTTGTTTCTCAAATATGCTAAGCTGTTTGCACTGAGGTCTTGGAATTTGCTGTTTGTTCTTCCCTAGGCCAGCACTGGGTCCTTATCTTGGTGTCAGCTCACATGGCACAATCGTAGGAAGATTGTTCCTGATCACTGTATCGAATGCTACTGCATCTTCCCTTCAATTCCTGTCTCAGTAGCCTGCCTCAGGAAAACAGTGCCTGCAACAGCATCTGGCACACTGCTGTTAGAGAAATGCATGCATGCATGAAGGGATGGGCATGATGTCCTTTAGAGATCGGGGCAAAGGTGGAACTAGTTTGATCCTCCAGTTGGGTCTCACTAACTGTATTATAAGTCCTTGGTAAGAAAAAAAAATGAATCTTCATTTTTTTGTAGTCTTTTTGTCCCTTGAGCAGTGGCAAATGACTGGGGAACTGTTCAGTTCCTTTGTTTGGGCAGGAAAATGAGGAACCCAAGGCAGAAAGAGAGAGAAAAGACCAAGACATTCAGCTGCAGACTATATAGCTTCAGAACCACGTGTGGACAGCACCTGGGCATCTCTCTCTGAGCAGAAACTCCCTCTCTCCCTCTCCTCTCTTCTCTCTCATATTCATATTCACTATCTTTTAGATCCTTCTAAATACTCTTGAAAGAGAGACAGAGACAGAGACACAGAGAGAACTTCCATCCTTTTACCCTTCATCTCTCTTCCTCATTTAAATGAGCAGAAAGGCATTCACATCTAAGTCACATTACTCTTACTACCACGATGACATATTCTCATCAAAATATCCTGTCTCCTGCAAGATAAAGCAAACTCCCAAAATAAAGTAATAATAGACAGTTAGTGAGTTGATCCAATCTTAATGGTTACAAGACCCTGTAGTCCTCCCACATAATAATAGAGTCTTCCTTCATTGGTATAACTTTTTTATTCGATGCTTTCTTTATGACATCTATGAAAATAATGAGCAAGAAATGAAAGCTCCTAACCACCAACAAACTCTGAATCATGTGAGGGAACCTCACGGAATTTTCTGATAATTGCTTTCTTCTTTATTTTTTTCTACAAAACATGGCTTTTCCATGATCAAAAAAAAGTCCTTCCAAGGCATTTCGTGCTCCTTATCTTGTAGAGCCTTCTAAAATGCTCATAAAGAAAAGAAGGGGGCAGGAAGAGTTGTCCCTAGATCACAGAAATTGGAAAGAGGACCCAGAAGTGTAAAGTGATTTGAAGAAACTCCAAAAACAAGAGAAGTATCATTTAGAACAGATTCCACATCCTGCTGCTTTCTGGAAACAAGGGTGCTCTTGCCAGAAGTCCTTCTAGCAGCCCCTGTGTCATGCAGACCTGAGCCAACCTATATGAAAGAGAAAGATGTGGCTTAAGAAGTTAGGAAGAGAGAGGATCTTCTTTTGGAAAAGACGAGGACCCTGATTGGGGCAAGATACTGACCAGGAGCACCCCCACGTGTAACATCTCTCTCGTTCTCAGCCAAACCACTCTGCCTCATGTCTCTGCTAGAACTGCATCACTGAAACTGGAGAGAAGGGAGGCGAGATGGGCACTGAGCAGCACCCTGATCTTGTTGCCTGATGGAGTCCTCACTCTGGGCAGAGTTGTGCTTTGGGACTTCAAGCAAGTGTCGTCACAGGAAAGAGGAATCCAGCTCTCAGCTTCTCAGACAGTTAGTCCTACTGAGAACTACATCACCTCCCCTTGCAATGCCCAGACCGTGACCCCAGCCATCTGAAGTGCTTGGTCCTTCAGAGCAAAGAAAATGAATGAAATATCAGCTCAACCGGCCTCTCACAGATCAAACCCTCAGCAAGCAAACACCAGCAAACGCCAGCACAGCAGTCTGCCATCCTGCTGCAGAGTCACTTTTTGGGGGTCCACCAAAAGTCTCCCTAACATCTGGGAACTTAATGAAGTGACTTGCATGACCACAGAACACTGCCCAGGATAGGCTTTCTCCGGGGGATTCTCTCTCTGATCACTGCATCAGATTTGCAGATAAGCCTTTTCTACCTGGAGATCTTTGGAAACAACTCATTACTTTAGAAGGTTGTAGATATGCTTTCTAGCACTGCAGACACTAGATTGAAAGCAGAGCTGGAAGGGACAGGGTGTGTCTGTAAAAATGGAATGAACGCAGTAAGAAACAACCATCTGACTTGGGATGGCACTGTGACCCAGGGGGTAGTTGGCACCCTGGATCGGGAGAGTTTACGGCACAGCCTAAATTCCTGCGCTTCGTATGTGAGAGAGGCGGTCGCAAGGACAAGATTCCCTGCTCCCTTCTCCATATCCCCTAAGTTCACCCTTACCCCACCTACCTACATGCTTTCAGACTAGGAATCACTTGAGCTCCTGCCAATGATTGTCTTAACAAACCATGTAGTCTTCTTGGGCCTAGAAGCCTACATGGCTCCCTGCCTATAACTGAGTATTTCAACAGGATAGGGGAGGGGAAGGACTGCAAGTGAAAGAATGGGCTGGGCTCGCTGGATTTCAGTCTAAGGAAACAGGGAAAGAAAAGATCTTGGTCCCTTTGAGCGAGGGAAATGTTTAAACCCGGGGCTGAGGATGGGTTGGGGAAAAGCATAAAAAAGGGCAGGGAGTAGGAATATACTAGGAGGTCCCTTCATTGCATCACTTCTGACTTCCGAACCTTTTAGTTTGAGGCTCCTCACAGAATTTGGGCGTGGGAAGAAGACACAAGCGTGAGAAGGCAAATGCAAAATCCAGAGCAACGCGGAACCGGAGTCGGCCAGGACCCAGACACTTCTTGGGAAAACTTAGCCACAGACACACCTTTGAGAAGTTCCTCAAAGCTGAGGACTCTCAGACCAGAGACAGTGTAACTGTCTGCGCCGTAACCTGGACGAGCTGGGGATCCCACCAGGAAGCCAAAGAGAGGAAAGAAGGCTCTCACCTGTTCTGGCCCCTGGAAGCAGATGCGGCAGAGCGGAGTCCTCATGCCACTGTCCGGGCTGCTGCCCAGCGAGCAGCGGTCCTCGGCCTTCCCCTTACAGAAGTCATCTGAGGAGGCACTGCTGAGCAGCGAGGCGGGCGGCTCTGTAGCGGGACCACCCCAGTCATCATCCGCAGAAGAAGGTGGCAAAGGTGGCGGAGGTGGCAGAGGAGTGGTCTCCCTGCCCACTCCTTCCCGAGGCCCCCTCCAGCCTGCCCACCCCCCGGCACCCAGAGCCGGAAGGGTGTTGTTGTTGGCCGCCAAACCGGGGGGCTGGGGGTCACCGTGCATGGGCAGGGGCGCTGGCGGAGGGGGGCGCCGCAGCAGGAAAACCTTCAGGTCATTGAAGAGCATGCGGCAGCGGCACTTGAGGAGACCCTGGTGGCGCAACATCTGGGGAGCCGGGGTGCACAATCCACGGCGGAACCAGGCACAGGAGCAGCAGCAGCACCACCACCACAGCAGCCCACTCAGGGGCATCAGCATGTGCCCAGTGGAAGCGGAGAGCCCAGGAGGGCAAGTTGGAGTCTTTGCAGAGGAAGATAGGGTGGTCTTAGGGGATCCGCGGAGTATCTGCTGATGGAGGGAGGGGTTGCTTTCTCCCCGCTCCTCTAAAGCCCCCTCCAACTAGCAAACGCATTGCCCAGAGCTGAGAACCGTGAGTCACTAACTCCGAACTCTAACTGAAGTGCACACACAAAAAACGGTTCTCTTGCTCCCCCACCCCAACCTGAGGCTTTGCTCAGAGCATCTGTCTCCTTTCCTTTTGACCCGGGGGCGCTGGCAGGGGTGGGGAGAACGGCCACAAGATATTGAGGATGAGTGGTTAAGGCCTTGAGATCAAGGTCTGGTTCTTAGAAGTTCCCCAGCAAAGAATGGTCGAGGTTTTTCTCAGACTCCTAGGCTGGGAAATCTCTTTTCTCTAAAAGGGTGGGGGAAAGGCTTTAGGTTAAATTTGAAGTAGACGAACTAGGCTTGGGGCAAACCAGCTCAGTGCAGAATCAAAGACCGCTTGTGCAAGAGAGGAAAGGTGGTTTCCCTCAGGTACCAG
>PVHY01025667.1:0-18017 GCA_004024945.1 Uropsilus gracilis
GTGGTATCTCATTGTGGTTTTGATTTGCATTTCTCTGATTGCTAGTGACATTGAGCACCTTTTCATGTGTCTGTTGGCCATTTGTATTTCCTCTTTGGAGAAATGTCTTTTTAGTTCTTCTCCCCACTTTTTGATTGGGCATCTTGTTTTGTTTTTGTTTAGTTGTGTGAGTTCCTTGTAGATCAGTGTTATTAATCCCTTATCACTCTTGTGGAGGGCAAAAATTTTTTGCCATTTGGTTGGATTTTTTTAGTTTTTTCTTTTGTCTCTTTTGCCATACAGAAGCTTTTTAGTTTGATGAAGTCCCATCTGTTTATGTTTTCCTTCAATTTTTTGCCTTCTGCAGATGATTCCAGAAAGGGATTTCTGAATTGTACTTCATGGAAGGTTTTGCCTAAGTTTTCCTCTATGTATGTTATGGTTTCTGGTTTGATATCTAAATCTTCTATCCATGTTGAATTAATTTTTGTACATGGTGTGAGGGAGATGTCTTTGTCCATTTTTTTGCATGTCTTAGTCCAGTTTCCCCAGCACCATTTTTTGAAGAGGCTGTCTTTGTTCCAATGTATGTTTTTCCCTCCTTTGTCAAAGATTAATTGGCTATATGTGTGTTGACTTATTTCCAGACTCCCAATTCTGTTCCATTGGTCTGATTGTTGGTTGTTGTACCAGTACCATGCCGTTTTAAGTATTATGGCTTTTTAGTATAGCTTGAAGTCTGGAATAGTTAGTCCTCCATTCTCTCTTTTTTTGGAGAGGAGGTTTTTTGATATTCGAGGTCTTTTTTTATTCCATATGAATTTTTGTAATTTTTGTTCTATCTCTTTAAAGAATGTCATTGGAATTTTTAAGGGGATTGCATTGAATCTGTAAATTGCTTTTGGTAGGATGGCCATTTTGATGATGTTAATTCTTCCCATACATGAGCAAGGAATGTCTTTCCATTTCTTTGTGTCTTCTTCTATCTCTTTTAGTAGCATTATAAAGTTTTCTTTGTATAATTCTTTTACATGTTTTGTTAGGTTTATTCCCAGGTATTTAATTGTTTTTGGTGCAATAGTAAATGGGATGACTTTTTTAATTTATTCTTCTTCTGCTTGGTTTTTTTGTGTACAGGAAGGCTACTGATTTCTGTGTGTTGATTTTGTAGCCGGCAATGGTTGCCAATCTTATATCAGACAGAGCAGACTTCAAATTAACAAACATGATAAAAGATAAAGACAGCCACTACCTAATGGTTAAAGGGTCATCCACCAAAAAGACATAACAATAATCAACATATATGCACCTAATGAGGGAGCACCAAAATTCATAAAACTGGTAGAATTGAAATCAAATATTGATGAGGTACATATGTGGTAGGAGATTTTAACATGCCACTCTCAACAAAAGACAGATCAACAAAATGGCAACTATACAAAGAAACAAAAGCTTTAAAGGAAGAGCTAGACCAAACGGACCTAATAGATATATACAGGACACTACACCCCCAAGGGAAAGAATACACTTTATTTTCAACAATTTTATTTTGTTCTTTGGGTTACATCCTCTGTTATATAATTATATATAATTATATATATAATTATATATAATTATATATATAATTATATATAATTATATATATAATTATATATATAATATATATAATCCCCTCCCTCCTCCCTCTGGTGCTCCCTCCATTCTCTCACACCCCACTCTTTGTTATTTATTGGCTGTGCTGAGTCCATTAGTCTCTTTCCTATGTTAGTGTCTTTTCTTTGGGTGAGGGACTGCATTGTTGGCTCTAGGCGCACCTTGCTGTTAGATTTTCAGTCCTAAGTTTGCGTTGGGTGGCCAGGTTATATTCGTTTGTGATCTGTCCATGTTTTCTTGCTGCAGGCCGTCCTCTCCAATCCAATCCCATCGCCATTGCTTTGCTGCTTTTCCTTATGGCTCTGGTGCTGGGCTTTGGGGGGTCTTGCCTCCTGCCAGTGCTGGTCAAGAAATTTCTCTGAGTTCAGACTTTGAGACTAAGTCTTGCTATATTTGCCCGTGGAACCGCAGGCTCTTGTTGCCCAGGGTACTACAGACTCAGGCAATTCCTAGCCTCAGCTTCCCAGGTAGCCGGGATTACAGGCACACGCCACCACACCCAGCTATTGTTTGGAACTAAGTCTTGCTACGGGCCCCAGGTGGGACTCGAACCTCAATCCCTAGCCTTGGCTGCTTCATAGGCTGAAGCTTACAGGCACGAGCCACAGTGCCCAGCCCATAGTTCAGGCTTCTGAGAGTGGCCTTTGAAGGTTATCTCCTCTGCTTCCTTTGGCAGTTTTGGTGTGGGGCCCATTATCCCCTCTTTGGTCATCCTCTCCTCTCCCTTAATGAGGGGAGGATATGTTGCTCTCCTTGAATATATCTCCAAGTTAAATTCCTGGGTTTTGGCCCAGACAGTGTAGAAGTGTGCCTGGTGACATCGTGTCTCTATGATTGTTTTTCTGGTCTTACTTATACTGGTTCACTTGGTTGTTCATCTGCTGTGTCCAGATCCAGTCTTTGGGTTGGACTTTTGCCAGGTCCCTCACCCGTTCTATGTTGGGGTTGCTGTTGCATCTATTCTGGTTGCTCTGAAGTTTAGCTGGAGTAAAAGAGAGATGGAGGGCCCCCCCGCTTGCCCGCACGCCGGTAAGTCCCGGCATGGGGGCGGGCCAACCAGGGGCCGCTCGGCCATCTATGCGCCCCGGCTTTCGGGGACTGGGGGCTTCACGGTGCTGCCCAGGCCAGCTTGTAAGTGGCCGCAGCCACTTACTAGCGGGTGGGGAACCACCCCCCACCCCGTTTCCCCACAGGGGAACTCACCCAGGTGGGCCCAGATGCCCCTTGCTCCCCGCTGGCAAGGGAGCTCCGAACGCCAGGGTCCCCGCCTGGGCCGCGGACAGCCGCCTCCGCCCTCTGGCAGACAGGGCTCCGAATACACTTTATTTTCAAATTCACATGGTTCATTCTCTAAAATTGATCACATATTAGGCCACAAGACAAAACTGAACAAATACACAAAGATTAAAATAATACCAACCTCTTTCTCCAATCATAAAAGCATAAAATTAGAAATCAACAATGAAAAGAAAATAAGGAGAGTAAACACTACATGGAGACTGAACAACAGGTTTCTGGAAGATCACTGAATAAGAGGAAATCAAAGAAGAGATTAAAACCTATACGGAGGCAAACAACAGTGATGATACAACATTGCAAAATGTGTGAGATGCAGCAAAAGCAGTATTATGAGGAAAGTTCATAGCAATACAGGCCCAAACAAAAAGAATTGAAACAGCCCAAAGAAATACTCTAATCTCCCAACTTGAGGACTTAGAAAAAGAGCAACAAAAAATCCAGAACCCAGCAGAAGACAAGAAATAACAAAAATAAAAGCAGAGATTAATAAAATAGAAACAAAAAGACCATTGAGAAGATAAACAAAACAAAAAGTTTGTTCTTTGAAAAAATAAATAAAATTGACAAACCCCTGGCAAGGCCTACAAAGAAAAGAGAGAAAACTCAAATAAACAGGATCATAAATGAAAAGGGAGACATTACAACAAACCTGGCAGAAATCCAAAAGATAATTAGAGACTACTACGAACATCTATATGTAAGCAAATACAGCAACCTGGAAGAGATGGACAAATTCCTAGAACAATACAGTCATCCAAAATTGAACACAGAAGAAATAGAAAACTTAAATGGGTCAATCACAAGCAGTGAAATTGAGGCAGTCATCAGAACTCTCCCTAAAAACAAGAGCCCAGGCCCAGATGGTTTTATAAATGAATTCTACCAAACTTTCAAAGAGGAACTAATACTGGTACTGTTAAACACTTTCAAAAAAATGAGAAAGAAGGAAAGCTACCAAATACCTTCTATGAAGCAAGCATTACACTAATTCCAAAACCAAATATAGTGCAAAGAAAGAGAACTACAGAACAATCTCCCTAATGAACACAGATGCAAAAATTCTAAACAAAATCCTGGCAAACCAAATCCAACATTGCATAAAAAGGATCATCCATCATGACCAAGTGGGATTCATCCAGGAGCACAGGGATGGTTCAACATCCTAAAATCAATCAACATAATCCATCACATCAGCAAAGAGCAAAACTAAAACCATATGATCATATCAATAAATGCAGAAAAAAACATTCGATAAAGTTCAGCATCCTTTCATGATGAAAGCCCTGGGAAAAATTGGTATAAAAGGAACATACCTCAACATAATAAAAGCTATATATGACAGACCCACAGCAAATATCATCCTCACTGGGAAAAAACTGAAACCATTCCAATTAAGGTCTGGAACCAGGCAAGGATGCCCACTCTCTCCACTCCTTTTCAACATAGTTCTGGAAGTCTTCGCTAGGGCAATAAGGCAAGAGAAAGGCATAAAAGGAATCCAAATAGGGAAAGAAGAAATAAAATTTTCATTATACATGGATGATATGATACTCTATGTACAGAAACCAGAAAAATTGACAGAAAGGCTGATTGAAATAATAAACCAATTCAGTAAGGTAGCTGGATACAAAATCAACACACAAAAATTAACAGCATTCATATATGAAAAGAATCAATCAGAAGAAGAAATTTAAAAAAAACACCCAATCTACCATCACACCAAAGAATATCAAAAACTTAGGAATTAACCTAACAAAAGACGTAAAAGACCTATACAAAGAAACCTATAAAACATTCATAAAAGAAATAGAAGATGATGTTAAAAAATGGAAAGACATTCCCTGTTCATGGATCAGAAAAATCAACATTATCAAAATGGCCATACTAACAAAGGCAATCTACAGATTCAATGCAATTCCAATAAAGATACCAATGATATATTTTAAAGAGATAGAACAAAAATTACTGAATTTCGTGTGGAACAACCAAAGACCCCAAATAGCCAAAACCCTTTTGACAAACAGAAGAGAGAAGGGGGTATTACTATTCCTGACCTCAAACTATACTACAAAGTCATAGTACTTAAGACAGTATGGTAGTGGTACAAAGACAGACAAACAGACCAATGTACAGAATCAAATACCCAGAAATAAAACCACACATATACGGTCAACTAATCTTTGACAAAGGGGCAAAAAAACATACCCTGGAGCAAGGATAGCCTCTTCAGTAAATGGTGCTGGGAAAACTGGATCAAAACTTGTTAAAAAATGGACCAGGACAACACCCTCACACCCTGTACAAAAATTAACTCAAAATGGATAAAGGACCTGGAAGTGAGACCAGCAACCATAAAATACATAGAAGAAAACCTGGGCAAAACCCTTCATGAATTTCACCTCAGAAATCCATTTGGGGAAGCAACTATGACTGGCAAAAAAATGAAGGAAAACATAAACAGCTGGGACTATATAAAACTGAAAAGTTTCTGTTCAGCAAAAGAGACAATAAACAAAACAAAAAGAAACCCAACTGACTGGGAGAAAATTTTTGCCCTCCAGACAAGTGACAAGGGTCTGATAACAAAGATCCACAAAGAGCTCGTACAGCTCAACAAAAACAAAGCAAAAAATCCACTCAAATAGTGGGGAGAACTAAAAAGACACTTCAGCAAAGAGGAGATAGAAATGGCTAGCAAGCATATGAAAGAATGTTCCACATCACTAATAATCAGGGAAATGCAAATTAAAACCATACTGAGATACCATCTTACAACAGTAAGAATGCCCCATATAAATAAAACAGACAACAACAAATGTTAGCGCAGTTGTGGAGAAAAAGGAACTCTCTTACACTGTTGTTGGGAGTGCAAACTATTCCAGCCACTATGGAAGACTGTGTGGAGGACACTCAAATAATTGAAAGTGGACTTACCATTCGACCCAGCATCCCACTACTAGGAATCTACTCAGAGAACAGGAAGATATTAATTCAAAAGGACACCTGTACACGCATGCTCATTGCAGCTTGTTTACAATTGCCAAGATTTGGAAAGAAACCAAATGCCCCAAAATAGATGATTGGCTTAAAAAATGTGGTACATATACACAATGGAATACTACGCATCAATCAAGGAGGACAACCACATGTCGTTTGCAGCAACATGAATGGAACTCATATTAGCAGAAATACGTCAAAAATAAAAAGTGAAATACAGGATGCTCTCACTTATATGATGGATATAGGGAAAAACAAATGAATAAGAAAGAATGAAAACAACCAATGGGACTAA
Organism: Uropsilus gracilis; assembly: GCA_004024945.1. Taxonomy (NCBI): domain Eukaryota; kingdom Metazoa; phylum Chordata; class Mammalia; order Eulipotyphla; family Talpidae; genus Uropsilus; species Uropsilus gracilis. Next base: position 6,224 of record PVHY01025667.1, read on the forward strand.
ACAATGGAGTAAGAGAGGAGGAGGGGGAAGAAAGCGGGAGAGGTGAAGAGCACAAAAGATCAGGATGGGTAACAAGTGTTAGTGAAGGGGGAAAGCCCTGGGGTACACAATAATAGAATAATGTAATATAAATATACATATATTTGCAATTTTTTTAATTTAAATTAAATTTAAAAAGGAAAAATAAAGAAAAAATGATAATCAGATAGAAGAATGTCAAGATGTTAAGAACTGCAAGAGTAAAATGTAAGGAAAGGTTTGAGTCTTTGATGACATCATTGAGTCTGGCAAAGCCTTGACTTGACTAGCCTGGATATCTTAATATGTGAGAAAAATAAAGGCCTTCTTGCTTGGAAAAAAAAAAAGGTAAACATTGGAGGAATGGAAAAGCTGCTCTTTGCTCTCCGGGCATCCGTCATGTCAGTCCTGTCTTCAGTGTTCTGAAACCAGATAAGATAGTGAAATGAAGTTTTCCTTATTTCACAGCATGAGTTCAATCTGATCTCAGCTGGTAGCCTCTGACACTTTCTTTCAGACCCAGTCCATTGGGACAGTATGGTGCCCGATACAATTTTCAACTACATCACTACCAGAGGATCTGGCCACCCATCCAATAGAATCACCCTGTATCTTTAGGATTCAATAAAAAGTGGTCTTATTAATGAATTAACTGAGAGGCATATCATTCCATTTCCTCAAATAAACATTATTGTAGTATTACGTATTGCATTCCTATTATTATTTCAATAAGTTATTTCACTAAGGATTTATAGCAAACAAATTTATGTTCAGTTTGGGAGGTCAGGCACTCAAATGTGTTTTTAGGCTCAAATCATGATGTTGATATGCCAAGTTCCTTCTTAAGCTCCTGAACAAAATATTTTATCTTTTCTATTATAATTTCTTGGAACAATACTTTCTTGGTTCACTATCCTTCCCCCATCTTCAAAGTCAAAACTAATATCTACAACCTTCCCTCTGATGCCAACTACTGTGCCTTCCTCTCCCATATTCAGAAGTCGTGGTGAGTACATTATTCCCTCCTTGCCTAATCACTAACAATCTTCTTATCTTTAGGTCAACTGATAAGCAACCTTCTTGCATCTGCTACCACAATTCCCACTAGCTACAAAAAGTAACATTCAAAATTATCAAGATTTAGGATACAAATATCTCCTACCTACTTGTATTTGAAAACCTGATCAAATCAGATCTTACTCTGTATGTTAAATAATATTTTTTTCAGAAATGTACTATTTGTACATACAATGTAATACTACTCCCAGTCAAAAATAAATAAATAAATTCATGTCTTTTGCAGTAACAAGGATGGAATGAAAGGACTTATTCTGAGTGAAGTGAGACAAAGGGAGAAATATTAAATACCTAGTAGTTCCATTTATACATGGAATATAGAGGAAATGAAGACATTCAAGAGATGAAGATAAACAGTAATAATGACCTTTGAGAATGTACCCAAAGGAGACCGCAATACTTATACAAAGGGACACCAATACTCAGAGGTTTATTGCAGCACTATTTATAATTGCAAAGACATGGAAACAACCTAAATGTCCCAAAACAGATGAATGGATGAAAAAGGTGTGGTATATATACACAATGGATATTATTCATCAATTAAAAATGACAAACTTGATGAATTTGAGATAAGATGGATGTACCTAGAAAAAATGAGCAGAAACAAGTCAGAAAGAAAGACAGAAATTAAATGGTTTCACTAACATATAGGATATAGTAAAAACAAATGAAAGAACAAGAGGAAAAAAACAAAACAAACTAAAAACCAAATTAAGGTACACAACTGGGGGAGGGAGGATAAGTGGGAGTGGTCAGGGGTGGGTGAACCCCAGAAAATACAAAGATGTGAAATATATAAATAAATAAAATATTTTAATATGTTATAATTACTAAATACATATAAAAGCACCTTAGTCGTGGTTACTTAATATAATTACACAATCGCAATCACAGCTAACTGTAGATTGGCAATAATAGATTTACAAGATTAGCATTTTGAAATGTTATAAGCCTTAATAATATAAATGAAAAACCCAAATACATTAAGACTTGGGTGACTTTTTTTAATTTTTTATTTTGTAATTACTTTTTAAAATTAAATTTTTATTTTGTATATATATATTTATATATATATTACATTATTGTGTATCCCAGGGTTTTCCCATTTCCTTATCAGCTGTTTACCATCTTACTCCTTTGTGCCCTCTGCCTTTCCCATTTTCTTCCCCCTTCTCCTCTCTTACTCTATCTTTCAATTCTGTTGGTTGTTTCTAATTTTTCTTATTCATGTGTTTGTTTTTCCCTATAGTCTCCATATAAGTGAGAACATTCTGTGTTTCCCTTTTTTCTTTCTGGCTTATTTCTGCAAATATGAGTCCTTCAAGCTCCATCCATGTTGCTGTAAATGATAAACATTACACTAATTCTAAAACCAAACAAAGATAACACAAAGAAAGAAAACTATAGACCAATCTCCCTAATGAACACAGATGCAAAAATCTTAAACAAAATCCTGACAAACTGAATCAAACAGTGCATAGGAAGGATTATCCACCATGACCAAGGATGGTTCAAAATTCAAAAATTAATCGACATAATCCATCACATCAACAAAGAGAGAAACAAAAACCATATGATCATATCAATAGATTCAGAAAAAGCATTTGATGAAGTTCAGCATCCATTCATAATGACAGCCCTGGGCAAAACTGGTATAAAAGGAGCATACCTCAACATAATAAAAGCTATATATGACAAACCCACAGCAAATATCCTCAACAGGGAAAAACTGAAACCATTTCAATTAAGGTCTGGCACCAGGCAAGGATGCCCACTCTCTCCACTCCTTTTCAACAGTTCTGGGAGTCCTAGCTAGGGCAATAAGGCAAGAGAAAGGCATAAAAGGAATTCAAATAGGGAAAGAAGAAATACAGCTATCATTATATGCAGATGATATGATACTCTATGTAGAAAACCCAAAAAAGTTGACTGAAAAGCTAAATGAAATAATAAATCAACTCAGTAAGGTACAAAATCAACACAAAAGTCAATAGCATTCATATATGCAAAGAATCAATCAGAAGAAAAAATTTTAAAAACCACCCCATTTACCATCACACCAAAGAAAATTAAATACTTAGTAATAAACCTAACAAAAGAAGTAAAGACCGATACAAAGAAAACTATAAAACCTTCTTAAAAGAAATAGAAGCTGTTAAAAAATGGAAAGACATTCCCTGTTCATGGATTGGAAGAATCAGTGTTATCAAAATGGTCATATTACCAAAGGCAATCTACAGATTCAGTGCAATTCCAATAAAGATCCCAATGACATATTTTAAAGAGATAGAACAAAAATTACTGAAATTCATATGGAACAACAAAAGACCCTGAATAGCCAAAACCCTCTTGACAAACAGAAGAGAAAATGGAAGTATTATAATCCCAAACTTCAAGCTATACTACAAAACCATAATAATTAAAATAGCATGATACATGGTACCAAACAGACAAACAGACTTGGGTAGCTTTTTGATGAAAGTTTTTTGTGGAACTGTGAATATAATTTTACATTATTTCTTTTAAAAAAAACAAGCAAAATAGGCTTTAGTTAAGAGTAAGGTGTGACTTTGGAGTCTACTAAATGTTCATATTCATAACTTGTAGAAGGTAGAATCGATTTTAAATATATTCTACATGATTAAGAATAATGACATATATTTTTATCTTCTATAACAAAATTACCAATAATTCTGATGAATGATGATGCTATTCTCTTTCACATTAACCTACCAAAATATTAAGTCATTCTTTTTTCAATAAACAAATACAACTATAGGCAACAATATGTATTAACCTTGTAAGTCATTACTACACTGCGGACAGGTAATGGGAATGATAAAGCATCATCTTAAGGGATCTCATCATTGAAATCTTGCCTATGGAATCGAGCTATTAAAGTTATGTATGGGGGGCGGAAAAAGATTACCTGCTGAACAAATCCTCACAAATATGAGGAACTAAACTCTTGCCCATCAAAGTAAAGCATAGATATCAGGAAGCCCGGTAAACTATCAGTTTAGATAACAAAGGCATCCTACAGAAAGTCTGATCACCATCTATCCTGGGTAGGGGACACCTATAGAAAGCTAGCCCCCAGTAAAACTGACGTCAAGCAAAAGGCATTTGTAATTGCTGATATGTGTTACATGAACTGTATAAAAGCTCTGTGAAAAATAAACTCATGGCCAGCGGATCAAGAGAAAAGCCTCTGTGCCCTCCTGCCCAAGAGATCGTCTTGATTGTCTTGATTGCAATCCTCACCCCTTCCCTCAGGCACCATTCCCTGCAGCGGCTGGACCATGGGAGTTATGCAGCAAAAGAATCTTTTAAAAAGTCATTAAAAAATCATGGTACTCAAGAAAACTACAGAACACTGTAACAAAATTAAAAACCCAGGCGTAAAACAACACATATATGAGTTGTTCATCTATGACAAGAGAGTCAAAGTTATACACTGGAACAAAGAAATTCACTTCATAAATGATTCTGGAAAAACTGGACTGCCACATGCAAAAGAATGAAACTAGACCATTATCTTATGCCATACACAAAAGTCAACTTAGATGGATAAAAGACTTGGATGTAAGGCTTGAACTATAAAATTCATAGAAGAAAACACAGACATTAAGTACCTAATCTTCATATATACCTTTGTTGATTCATTCCCAAAAGTCAGGAAAACAAGGCAGAATATAAACAATATGGACTATGTCATACTAAAATGCTTATACATGATGAAAGAGGCAATAACCAAGATGAAGACACATCTTACTGAATAGGGAAATGTACTTGCATACCATATATCTAAGAAGGTACTGATATCAAATCTCTACAGAACCCCAAGAAAAAGAAAAATAGCCCAATCAAAAATGGACAAAAGACCTAAATATGCAGTTTTCAAAAGAAGACAAATAGGTGGCCAAAAGTCATATGACAATTTCTCATCATCACATCTTCATAAGCTCTTATCAAGAAAATGCAAATCAAGTTACAATGAGATACTATTTCACAACCATAAAAGTGGCCCATCATAACGAAACCAACAACACTCCTGGTGAGGCTGTATAGGAAAAGAACCACTAAATTTATTTGTCACATCATGCACTGTTCTACAGAATATGGAGTTAACACCTCAGGAATCAATGCTTTAATAACACTTGTGGCAACCAACATTGTCTTGATGATGTCAACTGCCCCTGAGGCAAACTTATCCCTAGTTGAGAACTACTGACCTACAGCATGAGAACTGAAAACACTTAATGGGTTCCATAAAATTTGATCTTAGTCAATCAAAAATTTCTACAGCTTACATCTCCCTCTAAGCCCTGTTTCAGTATGTGTACAATTAAATTCATGACATTACAGATGACAGAGAACATCTTCGATAAAAATTAAATGAGGTAGGCAAAGGATGAATGTAAGATCTATCTGTGATGTATAGAAAATATACTATTGCTCTAGTAACTAACTTTTTTCATGAACTACTAATAATTTACATCCTTCTTAATATTTGACAGTATAGGATTTCTCCCTCATGAGAAGTCACCATTGCTCTTCCACCTCCAGACAACACATTGATTGTCCTCCACCAGATCTTATTGTGACCTCCTGTCCCACATTCTTTTCCTTCCCCACATTCTTATGACTACTCTGTCCCTCCTTTTAATGCTTGCCACCCCCTTTTAATGCTTTATATTTAAAGAATAGAGGACAGCATATAACACATACTTTAAAATGAATTTCCTATTGATATATCAAAAGTGTCATGCAGTTAAAGGACACAATAACCACTGTTTATTCATCAAAGGAACACACTTGTCTCTGGTCAAAAAGAAAAAGTAACTGTCTAGAGAAATCAGGAGCTGTTCCTGGCCACAATGTGATATTTTGGAGGACCATGAGACCTATCTAATAGATTCATGATCTTAGATTTGGATAAACAATTAGTTCAGGATAAGGCAGAAGGAGAATAGTCCTTTGGAAGTGAGGTGAGCTCATAGAAAAGAAGCAAACAGTGAATTCCTTGATCTTTAATCTGACCTCTTGGGAACATAGAATCAGCAGGAATAACTTCCATTGTGCTCACACCAGTATTTCAGAAAGAATATGTGTTCATCAGTAGGATACAGTGGAAACAGAAAACTAATGAACAGACAAAGAAGCTGTAAATATCTCCTTGCACTATCCCATCATATCTGCAAACTTGAGATAATAGGAGTGATTATTGCTTTGAAACAAAGTCTAACTCATGGGCCAGTGCTTTACACCTTTCTGCTGTCCTTCCTGGGAACAGAGCTTCAGTCTCCCCTATCAACCATCCAAGAAGGAATTCAAACAGCTGCACAGAGACTTTCCTATCAGAGAACTCAGGTGAATATGAACCCTCAGTAAAAATTTGCAGAAAGGCTCAGAGAGCATGGAGAGGACAGATCTTACCAAAATCATGTAAGTGCCACCATAGTTCAGTTCAGAAATTTCCATGCTTGTTTGTAAGGTAAATACATTTTAGAGAGAGAGACAAGAGTTTCTTTGGGAGAGAGAAATATGTCATTACCATTAAATTATGAAAGGGAAAAGGGGGGATTTGAAGGAAAATATACAAGGTTTGAGAATTTTAAAATAGTTCCAGAAAGATTAGAATAGATATGAGTTTTTTAGTTAGGAGAAGTACGAAAACAGTGTTTAGTTGGTGGCCTGTGCAGTGAGCTTAAGTTATATTTTTAAATATTTATGCTAAGATATATTTGAGATTATTCTGTGTTTAATAGGAATTCCACCTCCAAATACATACCTATTACTTTGCAACAGTAGCTTTGGGACATGCATTACAGTATCATCTTGCGTGTCTCATAGTGATATAAAAAGGACTTGCATTGAATGCAAAAAAAATGTTAAAGAGTTTTATGTAGAATTATTTCATTACACATGAGTGGGGACATAGTGAAGACACTGTGAGGCAGAGGAAACATAATCACATCATCTGTGTTGCCATAAATGTAGAATCAGCTTCTACATATATTGAGTGAATATATTGACCACTGTTCCAGTGATGATTTTAACTTTTACATTGTTTTGCTTGGCTCTCAGTAGGAAAATACCTATTATCTCTTATATTACATTCAAAATTTGTTGTTCTAATTCTATAGATTTTGAACTATTATCATTTACTATTTCACCATTCATCTTTTAAAATCCCCATTAATGTTTTCTGGACATACTTTCTCTGGCAATATCAATTTTTTTCCTTTGCTCACTTATCTCATGTGATGTCAATCACCAGGTCTCTTAACAAAGTAAGTTGCAACACTTTCTCTTTTGGATCAGCTACATGTTACTGTATTATTTGTTATCAAGAGCAGCAAAAGGATTTAACAGGAGCTGTGCTACTTCCAGAGCCAAATATGTCTTCTCATCATAATCTCAGGGACTAAGTCAGCTTATGGTATCATTATACCCACTCAGGTCTCTATCTTTTTCTTCTTTCTTTTTTGAACTAGTTTTTATGGTTCCTTAAAAGCATGTAACAAAATGTGAATAAACATTCATTTTTGCATATTGTCTCAAAGACATGTTTTCACATCCCTGAGAGGATTACCAAATTACCAAATAGTATTTGAGACTATTTCCATATTTTAACTTAATAAGTATGGATGCCAATGGCTTACCTTCTATCATTTATTTCTAAAAATCTACATACATGCAAAAGAGATTGGTAGTGTTATGGTCCTAGGGAGTCATATTACACATTTGTGTTTTATCCTGTGTGTGTTTAGTGTGTGTATATTTCATGATTTGTGAGTATCTCTGAGGGTAAATGTATTAATTCATATACATCATATCCATTCATATAAAACATATCCACTAATCCATGTCAGGATTTGTCAGTCAATGGAAACTAATGGATCATTTCTACAACAAGAATCCTGGTAAACAACATACACGTAAAGTAAAAGGAACAAAATGTAGTAGAACTCTGGGGAATACAAAGATGTAAAGTGTACATATATAAACATCTTTATATATTAAACACAAATGTGAAGGACCTACTTCCTCTATCTTGATGTCTCGGCAATATAGAATGTAGCCTGATTACTTCAACTGATACTGCTGGTCATCGTTGCCTTTTGTTCATTGCCTCATCACATAATCTCCTTTGAAGATTTGAATTTTTGATACACAGTCTTAATTGGGGTCTTTAACCTGAAAAGACTTCAGGTTTGACCATGAGGATGCATTTTTTGAGAAAAGGCAAGTCTCCCACTTGATCTCACCCCAGGTTTCCCTTATAATATTTCTTGGTCAACATATCATCCAATAAAAAATTAAAACTCCCACTCATTATCTCTTTAGACATCATTGTCTTCCTAGCATCTGGCAACATCAGGTAATCTATCTCATTTTATATTAGTTTATATTCTTTCATCTTAGAAAATCTTAAGAAGTTTTGTTTATCAAAACTCTACACCCTGTCATCCAGTCATCAATCAATCTATATTCCCAAGTGCAAGACAGAAATGCTCATTAAAAGTGCAGTATTCATGACCACCTGGGGAAAAGATGGAACAGGAATTATTATTCCCAGATGGTACAATGAATCCTGAATGGATCAATTTCATACAATTTATGGATATCAATTATTGAACACAAAAGAAAAATGTAGCAAATATTCTTGTGGTGGTCATTACTGAGAACAGTGCTCATTTTATTTTCTAGTACTCACCTGCCCTCCATAGAACCAGGGAATGACACACAAATTTCAGAATTTCTCCTGCTGGGATTATCAAAGGAACCAACATTACAGCCCCTCATATTTGGCAGTTTCCTCTCAATGTACTCATCGCTGTATTGGGAAACCTGCTCCTCATTGTGGCCGTCGTCTCAGACTCCCACCTCCACACACCCATGTATTTCTTTCTCAGCAACCTGTCCTTTGTGGACATCTGTTTCACCTCCACCATGATTCCAAAGATGCTGGTGAACATCCAGACACAAAGTAAAATCATATCTTATGAAGGATGCATCGCCCAGATGTATTTTTTTCATACTCTTTGTAGGACTGGATGACTTTCTCCTGACTGATGGCCTATGACTGCTTTGTGGCCATCTGCCACCCCTTGCACTACACAGTCATCATGAACCCCCGACACTGTGGATTGCTGGTTCTGCTCTCCTGGAGCATTGGTGTTCTGTGTTCCTTATTAGAAAGCTTAATGGTGTTTCAACAGTCCTTTTGTTCCAAAATAGAAATTCCCCATTTTTTCTGTGAACTCACCCTGGTACTCCAGCATTCCTGTTCTGACACCTTCCTGAATTACTTGGTGATATATTTTCTAACAGTGCTGCTGGGTGTTGTCCCCTCACTGGGATTCTTTACTCTTACTCTAAAATAGTTATCTCCATAAATAGAATATCATCAGCCCAGGGGAAGCACAAAGCATTTTCGACCTGTGCATCTCACCTCTCAGTTGTTTCCTTATTTTATGGTACTGCCTTTGGGGTGTACCTTTCTTTTTCCATATAGCTCACACTCAGCTGTAATAGCATCAGTGATGTACACTGTTTTCACACCCCTGTTAAACCCCTTCATCTACAGTCTGAGGAACAAAGACATAAGGGGGGCTCTGAAAAAAAGCTTTGCAGTATACATTATGCAAAGCAAATTGTCTTGGAGCTGAAGAAGGACCTGTGGATTGCAGGGCTGAAAGTCTTGAAAACAAAAGTTTCTAATTTTTTCATCACACTTTGAGAATTGAACTTGTCTTTCCATTTTATGTCTTAGAGTCTCCATTTGTTAATATCTATCCAATCAAATTTTCTTTAAAAGTATGTAACTCAATAGCTATGTTTTCTACTCTGATTCATACCCTTTTCCTCCTTAATCATTTCCCAAATATTTTCGCAAAACTTCATTCAGGAAAAAGCTTGAATACCCTGTTTTTTATGGGGCATTATGTGCATTTCAATAATAATTTCTTCTCAAGCAACATATGTCCTTTCAAATATTTTTTTATTTTTCCTAAAAGAACAATTGTGAATTGTATTACTCATATGGAAAGACTACACTTGGCAAATAAGCCCATTTATTTAGTTTTACTAGTGTGGGTAATTTGGACACCATAATTTTCTCAATAGATCTGTTATTCCTTTCTGTTTAAATATCTAAACTGATCTCACTGATAATTTAGACTTCAGTATGCTTATTTGTTATCTATCAGACCTCCTGTTTTTATTCTGTTTGTTAATTTGATATGCACAATTCCTACCACAATCACTGACACAAACCAATTTTAAAATTTATATCTCTTAGTAAACCCTACAAGCAAAAATCAAATTTGAATAAGTAGAATTATCTAATATGATGTTGAGTTAAAGAAAATCTTTGACCATATGAGAAAAAAATGAAAATATTTTATTACCATGAAAATACTTGCTTTTCATGATGTCCACAGGGGTATTAAAGATTGGTGCCAATGTGTGATAGGGTGTATAAATTTTGGAATAAATGTTTGATGTATTTATATTCTTTACTAAATCATGTTCCTTTCCTTAAAAAATTATAGTGCTGCCTGAAATTATAACTCATCTACTTCTCTAAAGTAATTAAATCCCTTTTTAAAAGTTTGTCATAATCACTAAAATGGCAGAAAAAAAGAGCAAATGTAAGGTCATCTTTTGTATACTTTCTTTGTGCTCAGAAAATTATTCACTCTTAATTATCAACAGATGGTCCACTTTCTCAAAATTACTTTGATTATGCATTGTTTTGTGTTGTTATATTCACATCATAGGATTAACTGATCTATTTCTGTGAAAATCCATTGGAATTTTCATTGGAATTGCATTGAACCCTGACAACTGCTTTAAGTGATGTGGTCATAAAAGCAACATTAGTACTTCAAATCCTTGAGCACAAAATATCAACACATTTGTTAACTCTTTCCAATTCTTTCATGCACGTTTTACAGGTTTCAGTGTACAGCTTTTTCATTTGCTTGGTTAAATGTATCTGTAATTGCTCTACTTTTATTGATAACATTATAAGTGGTATTGTTTTCCTAATTTCTTTGATAGTTTGTTTCTTGAGTTGAGAAGTACAACTAATCTTTGTATATAGATTTTAAGTCCTGAGATGTTAGAGTAAGTTTTGGTTCTGACATTTTTTCTGATCATTTTGATTTTCATTATATATTATGTCACCTGAAACTAGAACTTTAATTCTTCCTTTATGATGTGGAAATGTAATTTTTTTTCCTTGAACTATTGTTCTGGCTAGGATATCCAGTGCTATGCTGAATAAAAGGGGTGAAAGTGAACATCTTTGTCTTGCTCTTTATCTTAGAAAAAAAGTTTTCAAGTTTCCTTCCTCAAATGTGATGTTAACTATAGGGTTACCATATATAATCATCATTTATTGTAGCATATTCTTACTATGCCCACTTTATTGAGAGTTTTCATCAAGAAATAGTCTTAAATATTGCTAAAAGCCATATTAACATCTATTAAAATAATATCATGATTTTTAAATTTTTTAATGTATTTATTTTAATTTATACATGTATATATTTCACATCAATCACATCATTGTGGTCCCTGGGGTTCCCCCACCACCTCCCCTCCCTGGCCACTCCAGCTGGTCCCCTCCCGCAGTTGTGTACTTTCATTTGGTTGTCCATATATTAGTGAAACAGTTTGG
>PVHY01025668.1:0-18120 GCA_004024945.1 Uropsilus gracilis
GGGGGAGTGGAGAGAGGATACAGAGGGAAAGAGAGAGAAGAGGGGTAGAAGAGAGTAGGAGAGGAGGGAGAGAGAGGAAATGGGGAGGGAAAGGGAGGAAGAGAGAATCCATAAAGATTTGTGGGGGCTGGGGGGCTGGAAGGCTTGGTTGCCTGCTTGTCTGCCTCCTGCTGCTTCCTCCCTGCCTGGGGAGCCTGTGTGCCTGAGAAGCATGAAGGCCTGTAGAACCCACCCAGGGCTCTGGGACTCTGTGTGCCCACATCAATAGTGAACCTGCCAGAGCGCCTCCTAAGCCTTCACTGGCCATATTTGCGTCATCCATGTCATAAATGAAATATATTTTAAAATACATATTTTTAAAACCTAAAGACTTTCAAGGTAAAAATTTCAATGCAGAACTAACACCTAAAAACCAATCTGCCAATTAACAAGCAATAATACACTAAAAACATTTCTTAAAAGTAGTGTTGATTTGATTTATAATTGCAGGTTCATATATAGACTGTGGATCACATATGCTGGGAAACCCATATGTCAGCTCCACTCTAAGCTAGTTGTAGGGAGACATTATCTGGATGATCATGCTTTTAAGAATTTTAATTATATATCTATTTTACTAACGGAAATCATTGAAACATAAATTCATGCTGAGAAAGTTACACTAAGTCAAAATATTCGGAAATATAATGAAGAGATTATGTGACAAGAAAATATAAGATGACAGTTTTAAGAGAATGAGATAAAGGTTAATTCCATGATTAACAAGCGCCAAGAACAAATACCATAATTCAAGGTAAAACAGGTGGCAGGCACTGAGAGACCATTAAAAACATGTAGCCACTCCAGAATATTTCCATCTCCTGTGCTAGCTCATCTCGCCTGTCTTTCCACCTCCACGTGAGTCAGAGAGAGATTTTCTTTCTGGGATGATTATTCTAAATTGCAAAAGGTGCACATACAATCACCATGCCTGGCATTCGCCTTTTTCGATTAAAAGGCCTTTATGTATCTTGTATCATTTCAGAGAGAAGCAGAAATTCCCTTTGTCTTTCTTTAGGTTGCCTCTGTGGACATAGTTCATAAAAATAATAAAAAAAAAATTAGAATTTGCTGATGAGTTAGGGTGTTGTCCCCAGAGACAGTCCCAGAACATTCAAGCCAGAAGTCAGGTCAGAAAAGACACAGGTGATGGCTGACAGCCAGGGTCACTGATGCCTTTTTAGAGCAAATTAGCAAATGAGTTTGTTGGAAGCTTATTAATGGAATTAAGCTATTAAAATAACCTCAAAGTGTGTCTACAAGGATTTTCCCTTGCCCCTAACTCACTTATAGGTCATGTGTCTGGTTTATGTCTCTGTCATCAGAAAAGTCATGCATAGAGAATAAAAGATATTGAAAAGAAGAGCAGGACTGACTATATAATTCTGTGCACATGAATGACTTTGCTAACCAGCCCGATGCAATGCACAGTCAGATCCTAAGACAATGAACTGAGAGCCAACGTACTTCATTTCATCAGAGGATAACGTTTTGCAAATATTATTGATACCAAGACTGATAAGTCATAAAATCAGGGCCATAAAACCTGATCCAGAAATTGCATTGAATCAATTCAACTACCTGGTTAACGTAGATGCGCCTCCCGTTATATTCTAGACAAGCTGTGCCTTTTATTCGCTCTGAGGAGATAGAGCTGATAGACTAGCTTCCAAATGAGCTGTAAATAACAGAAGTTAAGATCCCAGGGATGTCCTCTCATTCTCCATGCTCTGGAATTTTCTTTGCATCTTCCCATTGCTTAAAATGCAGGTTCTGATTCACCAGGGTTGGTGTGGGCATCCCGAGTCAGCCTCAGGTTATGCCCAGGTCACTGGGGCATGAACCCGGGCAGGAAGCTGATGGAAGAAGCCCTCGTCGAACCTAGTTTTCTGCTCTGACATTTCAATGAGGTTGACTGAACTGCTAAGTGAGGTGTTGCATGTGTAGCAGTCATTGCACTTTGACTAACACAGCAATCACCTGCCAGCTGAAAAAACAGGTGAAGACGATGAAGATCCTTATCAAAAAGTGAGAGGATGCTGTGTGCTGCTCTAAGTGAAGGAGCCCCCAGTGGTCAGGGAGATCAGGACACAGCTTTTTGGGAGTCTACTATCTGGCATTTCTTTTCCTTACAGCCATTCCTCCAGCAGCTTACGTTTCCTTCTTCATACTCTCAGAGTAAGTGACCTTCGAAAAGGAGGAAAAGAAATCCCTTCCTCCACATAAAGTTTAAGAAAATATCCCTTAAATAAAAGAGGACATGGGGTCTTCAGAAGCAAGTCAATAGCATCAAACGTCTTGAAAGTAATTTCATGAGGGAGCCGTGATGGATATGTTAATATTTTATCTGATTAGAAAGAGACTCTTTAACAAAGAAAAGAAATCCTCCCCAAATATGCTGTTTTGCCATGGAAGCTTGAACACAATGCATGACCCACTTCACAGCAGCACCTATAGTAATCTTGCCAAGATATTACCAGAAACACTGGCCGTTCCTTTCATTTGATTTATTATTTTTTATCGGCATCACAGGAAGAAAATCCTTCTTGCAGATACACGCAGAACTTTCGGCAAGATTGTGAGCAGGAGCTCAGAGGTTGCAGATAAAATATCTCAGTGTAGAGCGGTCTTAATTCACGAGAGAATATAAAGCAGATGGCCAAGCAACTGCAGTGGGTCTGTCCTCCCTGCTCCTCCCTGCTCCACACAATCACGCTTTCCCAGCTCACACATTACATAAGAAGGACTTGTCTCCACTTGAAAAGCACATTCCCCCTTCTCACTGGTCCTGTCATGCTTCCAACTAAAACTGATCACATCCTGTCCAACTCTCCTGTCGTGGTGTGGCTAACAGCAAATGTGAGCATGGATGTTTGCATCATCTGCAAATTATGGACTGATTTTCTGGGTTTCCCACTACCTCTAGCATCCCTTCTCCCAGAAAGGAGCATCATAGGAAACACACAGTTTTACAGGCCCAGCAACCACAGCAGAAGCCCCCCCACCCCTAACTGGGAGTCATTCAGTTGCTGGCAGACAGTGACAGGGAGGTAGGAAAGGAAAGGTGGTCTTGTCACAGGATAGTATTGGTTAATCCAGAAGGATGGTGGATTCTTTCAGCAGGGGGTGGGTGGCATGGGGTGGGGGGTCACATTAGGAGAAACAATACAAGAGAGTCATTTCGCTTTGGGGTGGAAGGACTAGCAAGATAGTTCATAGTGAAATCTTTCGGATTAGCAAGAAGAGCATCTCTATAAATTGTGAAGAGAAAGGTAATGACCTTATATATAAAATATAAAAATATATTTTTATATATATTTATATATATATATTTTTATATATATAAAATATATATAAATATATTTTATATATTTATAAAATATATATTTATATAAATATAAAAAATATATTTTATATATATTTTTATATATATATTTTTATATATATTTTATATATATATAAGGTAATGACCTTATATATAAAATATAAAAATAGACAAGGGTTCTAAAAGATCATGCCCAGAAAAGAAAGTACAAAAAGTTCAGGAAATATGAGTAAAGAGTTTGGAATCATACCTGTCATCAGGGAAAAGCAAATTTTAACTTTCAAGAACCAGAGGTTAAATTCCTCACCAGACCTACGGATGAGCTACACATACTAGAAATTATAATATAGAAATTATCATTAATGGAGAGACGGTGGCAAACCCCCAGGGAGGACAAGCAGGTGAACCACGAATTAAGTTTGGGTTTGTTTTGTTTCCGTGCCCTGGAGAGGACAGACGACCTGCATAGCTGAGCCATGCTGAGAAGTCAGGAGCCGGATCCTAAACTCTGCACCCCTGACCCTATTCAACAAGACCTTCCAGGGTCCACCTGACACCTTCATTTTCTTGAGGTTGTCCTGGAATTGGAGCCTATTCAACCCAGATAGCTGAACCCACAGCCCTGTCCCTGCCCGCCATAAAAGACTCTTTAGAATGAAACAATAATCAAGTTAAAAGATGCAGATTTCTTTGGTGGGGATCAGTCAAAAGGAACTGGGGCAAGAAACAGAGACAGCCCAGACTTCCCTGGAGATAAGCTATAGAGAAAACATCATCTGTCCACCTGCTTTGCTAATTTGGGCTCAAGAACTTCAACATCAAAATAGGCTATTTTTTTTTCCATTATTAAAAAAAGAAGCCTTTCCATGAGGAGCAGCCAACCTGTCCTCCTGTTACCTGCAGAACAATCCACTTAATGAAGAGGGAAAGTGTTTGTTTAGAGTACAAGGAGTTTAGAGTACAAGCAGGAGACACAAACCACTGGAGACAAGGTTTCGCCAACGAGAAGACCAAGAGCTCTGATCCAGCAAATAGCTTCTGCCAGGAAGTCTTATTTTTAGTTGGGAAATAATTTCCTACAAGCCATGCAGGTTTTGTTTGCTTCGTACTTAAGATTTAAAGAATCATCACTTCTGGCAACCTGAGAAGGGAAAATGAACTAAAGGTCCTACTTCAGACTGGAATGTCCTGATACAGGATAATGAAGGACCACTTTCAATCATGGTAACCCAAGCCCTTGCCCCTTCCACGCACTGGCCTGGATTTCAAGGGTGGAACATTTGTATAATGAGCATTAGCATATAAAGCATATAAAGCTAGCATATAAAGCTAATGCTCAGTAGTATTTTGGGGGGGGGAGGAAGCTTAATTGAAATGAAATATATGCAAAAACTTTATAAATTGCAAGAAATTTTGAGCTCACAAAAGTCCTGTTCCTTCTTACTCCCATCTCCTCTATCTCTCTGCTATTTTTCAGGAAATCTGGAAAAGAGTATATTTAAATGAACTATTGGAATTTTATTTGTATTTTAAATGAGTTTAATATTTCATTTGAAAGAACTTAAAATTGTAATTTTGTCAAAGAGAATTTGACAGAAAAGGCAAGTTCTGGCCACAACACAAAGTGGAATCGCAATGCCTTCTGGGACATATCATGCTTGGCATATTTCTTTGTCCTTTGCTAATGTTTAGTTGGAAACCCATTTGTTCAACCAATTTTTTTCTTTTTCAGAGTAGACTGCCTTCTACCATGTCGAGGTCTGCTGTATTTCCAGGTTCCATGACTGCTAAGCACATTTTGACTGAGTTCTTTTCTTATATGCCATCTTTACATTGTGGCTGTAAGACCTTGGTTATGCTCTCACCATCTTTTCCCCCATTTCCCACCAGCTGGAATCAAAAAGATGAAGTCAAAACTCAGAGGAGGGAGAGCAACAATAGGGAAATAATCTGGGTCTCTGAGTGACCAAACAGAACTGAGATGTCAAGCTCAGTTAGTTGGACTAGAATATAAGAGAAAAATTAATATCTATCATATCTAAGTCCCTGTTCTCTGGAGTTTCTGTCATAGCAACTCCACTTTCAATTCAACAAATGCAGAAGAGAGCAATTTGACCAACTAAATCCTGCTCTTTAGAAAGTCACCTTTTCTAGCAGTGACATTTGCATATATACCTGGGCAACTCTCAGTTGCTTCAACATTCTCCCCAGTTCTAAGTGGTTGGGAAGGATACTGCTAGAGCTTGCCTCCACTGTGTGCTTTGAAAATCTAAATGGGGGTATACTTATTACTCTAAATTTTCTTGGAAACTGAAACACTGTCGATCAACAGTTGGGTCTGAATTCTGCATTTGGGGTCCTATATTTGCTCCCCAGTTCTTCTCTTATTGAAAGTGATACGTGCACATTGGGTGTGAAGTGAAAGCTCATCCCTGATGCACAGGAATGGGGAAGCAAAGGCTTTCCTACACATCTTCCACACCCTCCTTAGTTTTTTGGAGTTCTGCTCTTTGACCAATTCACAAGCAATTCACAATCGAACTGAAGAACAAAAAAGGCACAGCTTTTTAGATGGAGAAAACCCACCTCCCTTAAATTATACTATTTTCTAACTAAAGTGTTTTAAAAGCTTCGGTGGAAGAAAACTAGATGAGTGAACTGAATGTAAAAATGGGAGGTAAATCTGAATTCTTGTGAGTCCTTAAAGTGGTGTATGTTGTGTAGGCCACATGCTGACTCTTTTAGTCAGAGACAGATTAGGCAGTTAGTAGATAACGCATTGATTTGATCACAACTGGTCTTGTGAATCTCATGTATCTCCTCAAAGAAAAGTCGCTGGAAATGGCAGTGAGACGTGTGTAGTGAAACATGTGAGATCTAGTACTGCACTGAGATTGGACTGACTCAGACAGGCCAAGTGGAAGATACATTATCATGGAGACCAAAGGGGTCGGTATCTAAGGAGAAACCTGTGTCTCTGCCAACACACACAGTGGCGATTTTATGTGTCTGAACCAGAGAATGAAATAGCTTCACAATGATAGCCCTTCAAAACCATGGTAGACAAACCACCAATTTGTTCTTATTACATGAAATGTAGAAACTACCAACTATCTCTAATTAGCCAAAAGGAAAGAAAAGAAAAGCTGTTTCTCACCACTTAGGGAATGACACCAGAGATACTTATTTCATCTTCCTTCAAATTCCCTGCCAGGAGGCAAATTGGCCTTGCACATGTGCCCCTTCCGAAGTGATTCAAATGTCTCCGCTGCCTGCCTGAGGGTGAGTTATTTAATCAAATCTAACAAATAGACAAGGTATGACTTGAAGCAGCTCTTTTAAAGGGTATCATAGGAACTGCTCCAGAAGAGGAAGGAGGTAGATGCACCTTGTAAAGTTTACAGCATTATGTAAATAGGCACACTTCCATTTAGAATGTACTAGAATGTATGCATCCTCCTTATCTGAAACTACGCCCATCGATCAGCTCAACAGCTGTGCAACGCTATACCTATAGCCAACATGAACATGCTGTACGCTTAAATATTTGCTAAGAGGAGAGACCGCAAGACTTCATGCTAAATGTTACCAGAACAAAATAAAATTTTAAAATAAAAGAAGAGTTAGAAAACATCAGGAACAATTACTGGAACTTTCCTTAAAATACTTCCAATGTGAACATTTAAAAAAATGCAGAGTTTGACGAGGAAAGGGAACTTGTTAGTGGTAGCCACATTTGGTTGACTAGGGTTTAGAAAAATACCTGGCATCTAGCAGTCATTCAACAGACTGGACAAACTACTTAACTAAATGAGAAGTGACAACTAAGAAGTAAAAAAGATAACTGTTTTTCAACCACTTTCAATATTTTGATCTATTTCTCCTAACTCTGATAGGGTTCTCATGGAAAAAAAAGTTTTATACTATTTTCAATAAAATTTTTCAATAAATTTCAATAAAATAATTCAATAAAATTTATTGAACACACATATTCATTAGGCTAAATGAATACCAAGCAATATTATCTCATTTAATAAACATGATGGTGTGAGTGAGCGGCCTTTAGCCTCAAAATAATGTATAGAAATTGAAATATGGGTTAAGGTAATATTTGATATCCAAAATTTGGATGTTGTTCAATATTTAGAGTGAATGACTGCCCTCCCAGATCAGGTCAAGGCAGACTAGAGAGGGACTGACCATGCTTCCATCCAGGCAGACTTCCTGGAGGAGGAGGCATCCTCTACAGAACAAAGGGAAGGTGTGTTGCCCAGGGCATTGGAGAAGCCCACCTCTGGGTCAGAAGCTGTGGAAGTTTCAGGAGCAGAGAGGGGTGAGCCTCAACATGGGAGAACAGCTGACACACTAGGCAATACCCATCTCCCCTTTTCCCCCAACAGACACCCCCAGCCTGTTGGGGATTTAGGTGGCAGCTGCCAAAGGGAGCAGCAAGAAAACGGCAGCATCATTTCCCAGGAAGTTGAACAGCAGCTGACCTGGGAGAAGTCCAGGACTGAGTTAATGTGTCTGCTTAGAACAATAACTACACACAGTGTCTCATGCATACGCTTTCTGATGAAGCCTGTTTCATAACAAGAGGAACTGAATCATTGACAAGTTATTAAACACCAGGACTTCACCCCCTTCTCCACCCAGAGCAGGAGCTCACCCCACCCAAGAGGTGAAGGGGCAGGCAAGCCAGGTACAGTCCCACGGCGGGGCCCTCATCACCCAGCGCAGCTGATACCTGCAGGCACCGAGGCCTTGTCACATCTTACAGGCCCTGAGAAGTCCTGCAATACAGAAGCACATTCACGCTGCAAAGCTGGGGTTTCCATCTCTGAGGCATCCTTTCCCCCATACTTATGTCCAGTAAATATCCTCCTAATCTAATAGCTCATTGACTAAGTGCATTTGAGAAAGACCGTTGCGCCCATCTGTCAACCCACCGAGCTCCAGAATCCACTCTGAAATATCGAATTATGTCATGGCTCATACTAGAAAACAAGCTGTTCCGTAGATTCCTTGCTCCATAAATGTTAGCAACAAAATAATGGAGTCCTTTCTCCTGCAGCTCTTGGTCTAGCTAACCTCATCAAAGAATGAAACATCCCACATGCCTGAGTGTTCAAGGAACTAGAACTTACTCCCCTACATGCCAACATTTCAAATCATCACCCACTGAGAATCAAGTTTCCAGGAGGAATTCAGCACCTTTGTCACTACAGACACGGCTCTACCCACATGAGTGCCGGGCACTGTGATCATACCATCCAGGGCCACAGGGTTGGGGAGAGGGTATCCCTCAGGTCACCACTTTGGTGGGCACCAAGCTCAGCTGTCTCCTCTCTCATACTCGCCATTCCTGGCTCAGAGTAAGGACGCTGGCAGCTCCAGGCCTCTAGAGCCGGGGCCCTGGGGGAGTTTGCTTGCAACTGAGGACCTGTTGACTTGTTGATTCTGGCTTTTACTCATTCCCAGCCTCCATCTTCGCACATATCAGGAAGTGGGATCTCACAGCGAGATAGTGTTTCCTCAGCCCTGAGCTTACGGGACGCAGCAGGGATGTGAGGAGGCTGTGAACCCCTCCTTACCACTGGCAAAGTTCTGCACCATACCCCCCTGGACTACAGGTGCAGAGGGGGTGCCAGGCCCAATGCCCAGAGAGGCAGGGGCGCAGGGTGGAAAGGTGACCCCAATACCACTAGTACTTGCATCCACCTCAGCTCCACTCCCTTCACGACTCTCACGGGGCTTCTCTCTCAGCATCCTCCAAATAAGGTGGTCAAACCCACCATCCAACCAAGCCTCCGGTAAGTTCCAAATAATGTCCCTTTCGTTGGCAAAAGCGCGCCAAGATGGACAGAGACAGATGAGTCAATGCTGAACTTGATGCCGGAACAAACCCACTGCTCTAGCTCGGCCTGCTCTGCGTTCCCTGGGAGGATTCTAGAATGGGCCCAAGCCATGACAGGAGTCAGCAGAGGAAGCAGCAGAGCCCACACTGGCAGTGACCCCACAGGAACGGAGTTAGTGATGCCACCATCATGCCAGATGCACCAGCCACAGCTCGCCGCTGCCCCAGACACCTGCCAGAGACAGGCTAATCCAATCCACCTGCACCCCATAGGAAAGCAGGGAGCTGGGAAAGGTGCCCCACTATTGGTCACCAAACAGCAAAGATGAACCACCTGCCCGGGGAGGTCCCGGTGGGGGGGTCAGCACGGGCTGTCTGACCGGCTCTGCCACTGTCTGAGAGGCACCAGCTGGGAGGGAGAAAGTGGCACAGAGGGTCCAAGCCTGCCACGGGCTGCTGTGGCCGCTGCTAAGTCACAACCTCATCGCTGACAGAGGAGGATGATGAGGATGACACCTGCCCTCTGGGGAGCAGGCCTTGAGATAATGGAGGTGAAGGCTTTGTACAGGGTCTTGAGGGAAAAAGAATCAGATGGTGTCAGTGTCTTAGAACTGAACCTGGTGTTTCGGAGTCACCTGGAGGAGAAAGAGCCCCACTCACTGAGGTGGAGGCTGCACCAGTGAAGGGCATGAGAAATGCAGATTGTCCCCCTCACTCTGTGATGCT
Organism: Uropsilus gracilis; assembly: GCA_004024945.1. NCBI lineage: Eukaryota > Metazoa > Chordata > Mammalia > Eulipotyphla > Talpidae > Uropsilus > Uropsilus gracilis. Next base: position 9,948 of record PVHY01025668.1, read on the forward strand.
TTGCCATCATGAGGTCAGACAATGGCAGGCGATGGTAGATTGATGAGACATGGCGCATGTCCACCTATCACAGGGCAGCCAGGGTTTCCACGCCAGCGGGAGAGGGAGGGTGAGGATGAACACATCGCTGCTGGTGACTTTATCCACTGTTCAGTCCTCATATAACCCAAAAACTTCAAAAATATATAAAGTGCAAGTGGGAGGGTATATTTGCAGAGTGGAATATTATTCAGTCATGAAAAAGACAAACGTGTGTCATTTATGGCAACGCAGATGGAGCTAGAAGGAATCATGCTAGCGGACATATGCCAGAAAGGAAAGGAGAAATAACAGATGGTCTCACTTACATGTGGGACAGAGGGAAGATAAACAAAAGGACAGGGAAAATGAGAATTTACAGACAACAGAGGGCTACAGCCAGGGAAGGAGGGAGGTGAAGTCAGGGGAGGGATGGGCACCAGAGATTCAGATGACAGCTCAGGAGTGGCAAGGTGGTGGAAGAACCTCAGGTTAGACAATGATGCAAACTCTATGTGCCATCAATAAAATAATGAAATAAAGCATCCATGCAGAAAAGAAAAAGTAATGAAAAATAATAGAAATGATGTGAAGACAAAAGCATATATATGAAGTGGACCTAGATGCTAGTCTTGTCGGGTTGCCTGGTGGTGAACATAAACCCGAATGCAGGTTCCCTGGGAGGCTCCTAAAACAGGCCCCAGTTATGCCAGGGAGCGGGTCAGCCAGAGAAGCAGCAGAGCACCTGGCAGCACCTGGCTGCACACCAGTTCCTGGACGTGCCAGGGACTGAGAGCTGTGCGCCACGCGCAAGCCAGAGAAATCATTGCAACAAGATGAGGAAAACCTCTCTCGCTTTAATTGCCTCCAGCAAACGGGACAGAATTATTGCACTGACCTGAGATTGCAACAGCAGCTGGCTCCCCTAAATCAGAGATAGTGACCACCTGCCTATACCCCCCCTTCTGCAATTATCCTTAGGCTCTAGAACGATAATTGCCTCTCAGGGTTGTGTTTGCCTTCTTTGAAATCCACCGGCCCCTCTCGCCCTGCGTCTCTATAAATACCCCTTTCTTGTTTAATAAATTTGCCATTTGGTTCATTACCCAAATGGGGCCTCCATCTTGACTGAATAATCTCTCTCGTGATTCTTTTCTCAGACCTTGCGTCCAGCTGGACACTGAGCACAACCCTTAGGTTCCTCAGCGCTGGGTTTGTGCTGCTGCCAGGCCCCCAAAGAGCAAGTTGCCCCGAGTGACACTGCTGTCAGCAGCATGCATAGATGTTAAGACTCCAAAACTACCAATGGCCAACGTCCCTGGGGAGCTCTGTGTGAGCCCGGGGTGGGGGACATCTAAATCTGGTCACCAGCTTTGGCCAAGCTTGTCAACAGCAGTGCTGCTGGTGTGAGGGGCGGCTAGTACTGGGGCTGGGGGCTGCTCTGTGTATGGATGAATGTGAGTCCATTTCCGGCCTCTTACCGCCAGCTGCCCAGAGTGCTGGACCTCAGCTATGGCAACTAAAACTATGGCAACTTCAACAACTGTCGTCCGTCACTGCGATTGCCTCTGCAGAGGACAGTGGCTCCCAGCTGAGCGCCACTGGTGCAGCTGAAGCCTCAGGGGACTCGAGCAGAGACCGCGTGCCAGCGACACGCTCTGTTGTCTTAGTTCATCGAACAGACCGTTTCCAGGAAGAAGCTGTTGACGCCTCCAGACCGCTGGTCAGCTGAAGGACCATTTACCTCTACCATGTGGCTCTGATTGGGGAACAAGAGTTTACATTCGACCCTTGCATTCTGGTCACCATCTCAGCACTCTGTTTCTACCCATTCAAGTAGAGTCATTTTATCCTTGTCATCAGTGATGCAGTCCTGGCTACCTGCAGACGGTCCTCGCCTCTCACTGGCTTCCTAACAGAGCACTCACCTGCCATCTGCAGCTCCTTCGGCCATTTAGCTTGGTTTAAAATTGAGCAGAATCTGAGCTTGAAGGGGATGAATGGAGAACCAGGGCCAAGGGAACATGAATGTACAATCACCTTTCTGTATCAAAATCAGATAGAAAAACCTCACGAGTCATAGTCCATCAAGGCAGTCAATTAGAGAGAGAGAGAGAGAGAGACAGAGATGCGAGGGAAGTGAGCAAGCAGTACTGAGAGAGCAGCTGATCATTTAAGGAGCAAATCAGAATTAGAAACAGAAGAAAACAGCCGATCGCTAAGTCGCCTTACTAACTCATAGAGACCAGCAGAAAAGGCCTGTGATAGGAGAACCCTTGCTAGCAAGAGAGGCAAGATTACAACAGAATGTAATTTCCTGGTAGGTTGTAAGTAATTATCTAATCAAGGGATTCAGCTTGAGAAGGTAATTAGATGAAGAAACAATCTCTCCTTTTCTCTGAAACTTCTTGGAGGGGGAGGGGCACAGACAACAATGGCTGTAGCACATGCTTGCTTGAGTTCAGACCAAGTCTGTAGGGGAGAAAAGCCACAACTCTTGCCCCTGTGACTGGTACACTCTAGAGATGCGGGTCCCCAAGACCAGCTTCCCCTCCAGGGCCCAGCATCACAACCTTTGCAAAGTGCATTTGGCGTGGGGTGATCTTGTCTTGAAACCTATCTTCAGCAGGTAGGTTTCTGAAGGTCAAAGTGGAATCTGTCAATGGTAATGAAGACATTCGTTAACTGGAAAAGTATGCGAGACCATTCACCTGGGAGCTCAAGCCAGACTTGAAATGGGGATTGAGTTGTAGACACGTCGATCTGTTGGTTTGAAGACATGAACAATGATTGTTGCTGATGGAAGACAGGGACGATGAAGTGGACATTGAGAATCCAGATCATCGGCCTCCAAGAGCAGTGGGGCTCAAAGCCAAGAGGTGCCCAACCACTTCTGCCATCTTCTGGAAGGTTTCCCAGATGCTACGTATTGGAAGCACCCAGTGGTCAACACCCCTCTTTCTCCCACATCTAGAGCAGAACTTCCTTCTTCCACAGGGTCTGGCCTACTCTGCAGGGGAGAAAAGGCTCACAGAGAACCCCAAGGGGAGCTTGACCTGGCATTAATTAAGAGTTGGTGCCGATGACACATTGAAATCAGGTCTACCTAAGAACAGTCTGGAATATCCAGTTTATAAGTCAGACTTCAGTAGTTTGGAATGAAATACTAGGATGTTACTAAGAATGTTCTGGAAAGGTAACTACTATTTTTTCCTAGTGAAACGATATCTATTTGCTTTCACTTTTCAATGGGGGTGAACACAGCTTTGTGCTCATTATGTGATCTTTTACAAACATTTTTTCTGGGATATGGGGGTAAGGAGGATTTGGCTTAACTAACTGGCATAGGGAACGTAAAAGACACTGGCAAAATGAAGCATTGGCTGGCCTAACGTCGATGTTTTTCACCTGAGACATCAGAGTAGATGACGGTGGTTACGTACGACTGACCAAGTCCCAAGAAAAGTCCCTCACCAGACAGATTTCCAGCACATCGAAGACGAGATCTTCCAAATACCATTTTTCTGGATACAGATGGTTCTCAACAGCTTCTGGCAGCGGACTCGATTTCAAAGGTTTGCCAGTGGTTTTAACGAAGCCTCACGTTGGTTTTCCCTCTCTCCATCTACATACACATGATGCACAGAATATCCCACGACCTGCTTTGTCGACGGTGAGGTTTGCTTTCCCTCTCCGGCTCCAGTTTTCATAACTGGGCCCACAAGGAAAGGGAGCCGCCTGCAAGCAATAAAACCCTTCGACAACCTGGCCAGCTGCCAGGTTCTGGACCAAGCTAAGTCTGTCTTCCTGTTGCTTTTCCTCCTCCAGCTGGGTTCACCACAGTCCCCGAGACGCTCCCCCCCCCCACTTCCAGGCTCCAAGAAGCAGCACCAGTGGGACTCAGCCTGCCCAGGGGAGGGCACCTCCCTGGGTGTGGCGAAGCTGCCAGTCATTGGTCCGGCGGCTTGCTTGCCCAGGCTGCTACCTCCTTTCCTCAGGTCACTCTCAGCTCAGTCGCTCAGCCTCAGCCCCTTTTGCCAGGTCTTCTCGCACCCTGCGCTCCCTGCTGGCCTAGGATGCCCGCGCAGTGGGCAAGGTGGGCACGAATCACAGAAAGCTGAGGAAACTGCAGGTGGGTCAGGAAGGAGAGCTCGGACCGGCAGCCCAGGCAACCTGCGTGGGGCAGGGGAGACACCAGCCTCTCTGCAGAATGTCATCGAATAGGCCCAGTTCTTTCTCCGTTCAGGCATCTGCTCTGCTTCACACACGCAGGGCCCGCTCTTTCCTGTCCCCTTGCCTCGTGGCCCTGGGCGGCACAGTAGCCACCGTACCCCAGGTCTCTGCAGAGAACCAGCTGGCTAAGGGAGCGTCCCTGCAGGAGGGAGGGGTCTCACGTACAAACCCTCCCCCCCTGTATTTGCAACTGACCTCACTGGTCCTCTCCCAAGACACCATCGGCTACGAGGGCAGAGACTCGTCGAGCAAGAGACACTCAGAGACAGCCACGAGGGGACCATTCGGAACACTTTGCGGAGAAAACTCACGCCCTTTTCCCCTAGATGGAGATGGAGGAAAATGGCACCGACCCAACTCCAGAAAAGGGGGGAGGGTCCCTCTAAGATGCACCCGGCAGCCCTGGGTCACAACGGGCTGCAGCCCATGGCCGAAAGTGGAGCCCAAGCTTTTCAAGAGGCGACGGTGGGGCTGTGAGAACTGTTCAAGGAGCGTTTGCCTTCGGTCCCTTTTCTGGCGTTGAAATGTTAGTTCAACCGGCTGCTGGTGCGGAGAAAAATCTCGGAGACACTGAAGCCGATAGCAGGGCCCCGTTCATCAAGAAACGGGGGGGGATGAAAATGAAAGCCGTGATGACTGTAGCATCTTTGAAGAATCATAAATGAGTTGGAAACAGCATCCACGGAACAGCTCCCAAGATGTCAAGATGTAATTATAGTTCATCAGCGTGTGTCTCGCATATTCCAAAATAACCCGTTACTCTGCCCTCTGATGCCCCCAACCCAGGGAAGGGAAGAGGAGGGCAGGGCTCAAAAATAATCAGCGTGGCTCCTCGCTAGCAAGGGGGGGACGGGCAGCTTTGAATGTCCAATATTTTCTGTAAACACATTGCAGCCAGAAATTTGAAAGGAGATGCCTAGAATTCAAATTCCCCCCAGTCGATTTTCAAGGATTTCCATCATGCTCTACACACAAAATGACTTTTCCCCATGAATTCCACATGAGGAAGAGATTCTGACCCTGAAATTCGAGGGTTCCCCCAAGGTTCCGCTGAGCTGGGGGGAGGCAGGCACCTTTCTGCCTACGGTCTCTCTGGAGGGATCATCCAAGATGACTCAGAGCTCAGATGCCTGACCTCGGGGCAGTAGGAGTCTGGGGTGTTGAAGTCCTTCTCTGTCTCCAGGCTTTGGGGACCCACCCAAAGCAGTGGAATCTGTGCTCCCCCCTTTTCAGCTTTGGTCATGCCTGCCTGAGTCTCTGGGCAAGAAAATTCGAGACTGCAAAGCAGATGTGATGTTCAGCATCACAAAGTCGGGGGGTGCCCTTCCTTGGACCGGGCACGGGGTCCTTGCATTGTTTCAATCTTTCAGTGCTGACCAGGAATCACCTTTGAGGCTTTTACATTCGAAAAGAAGTATTTTAAATTTGCAGGTGAAGTATTGAGGGTCAACATGCTACAGCTTCTCGGAGGCCATCATGTCCCACCTCGAACGGGTGTTCAAAGTGATTGTTTCTACCTGTGATGACTCACACCTCCCTTCGAAGGGATGAAGCCCAGAAGAGTTTGCATTTTCATTCCTGTGTCCCTGTGTGGCACCCAGGGACTTCTACTTCTGAGGATCCTATTTCTGGACAAACAGCTACCCGGTGGACTGTTTTCAACCATTCCTTCCCAAAATTCCTTAGCAGGGTCATTGACTTATGCTGGGTGTTTTTCATGTCAATGTAATTCTAAGGAAGTTTCATGGTCCCTAACATGAAATCATGCTGCAGTGTTTCAGAGCAGCAAATGAGAGTCGAGATGTGGCGTGTACCCAGAGGTAGACACATGTGATATTCTGGACACTCAGCTATTTCCATGACACATTTTTGCTGGTTTTCGTGCTCTTGATGAGCCCCTGAGAGTTTGCTTTTCTTGTATCATAGGTTATTTTCACTTCTTATCATCTTAGGAATCAGTGATCTGTTTCTTAATGTTTAATGTTGTAATGTTGATTTATGACACTGATGTTTTAAGGGTGTAAGTTCACAGCTCTTCAGACCCATCACACATATCACCAAAGCCCCAATAACCTTTTGCCACAGTCATGGTGATTCCTTTTTAAATAGCAGATGAGAGAGAGATTCTCTTGAGGTGAGCTAGAGAGAACTTATCTTCATTTTAAAGATGGAGGAATGAATAACTACATAGTATTGTGATTGGGTGAACATCACTAAGATTCATTGCCAAGTGCTAAGACTTATTTATATATGATATCGTGTTTTCCTCTTTACTCCTCAAAAAAGCACCAATACATTGTCTATGGTGCATGAAGATTAGAAAGATTACGAGATTAATAAATACCAATATTCTCATTTTATGCCAAGATTTATTAAATCACAGACCTAACAGCATCTTAAGACTATCCGTGTTGATAATTTACACTCAGCATCTTTTCATGGAATCTGAAATGCTATTCTATTTTTAGAAGAGATAGATTAGGAGAGATAAAACTATTTCTAGTGAAGTGCTTCAGGATATAATGCTGCCTTTAACTCATGAACTATTGCTAAAAAAAAAAAAAAATTTAAAAGCAGCCTAGATTTGAAAAAAGAAAGTGCAATAAATGTTCTTCCACTGGAATAACTGACTCCCAGGCACCTGGCTCTATTGAGGGTAATGACGAAAAGTTCAAAGTCAAGAACCAGGAGACAAAAGATCATTGTCTTTTAAGAACAGAGTCAAACACCTTAGTGCAGCCTTCCCAAATCTAGCAGCAAGGCAATATCATTGGGGTGATGGGGCAATGTATACATTGCTACCACAGGCTGTACCCTCAGTAGCACCCCTGGTATTTTTGGGGCAGCCCTGGTCATCTGGATGGTATGACCCTACCTACGCATTTCTAAAACATGACCAGTTTGGATTGCCGGCTTTGGGTGGATTTAGCTAAAAATCGTTTGAATCAGAGCTCTCCACTCTCTATTGCTGGGGCATGGGATAGTCAACCCAAGACGACCCAACCTTCACGACTCTCATTTATCAAAGGAACGGAAAAAAACCAGTCCTACTGACATCTTGCTCGACTCCCATCCGAGAAGGCTGCGTGGACCATGACACCAACACAAAACACACACTCAGATGCTCAGCAAGGTCTGCATCCTGTCTTCTCTCCTGCTAAAATCAGCACCACCCGGTCTCGGAGGCACTTCCAGTTCCCTGACTTGGGGAGTTGATGACGGAGGCTTCACTGTGAGCATGAAAACACGCTGGCCGTTTCAGCTGATTCAGCGATATGACTTCCAGGCCATCTGTGTTTGCTCTAGGGGGATTTCAGACACCATAAAAATACTTATATAGACCAAATGAGTCCCTGGGTTTCACAAGGCCTGATACCACTCATAGACCCAGCAGAAACAGCACATCTAATTTGGGAGATTTGACGGGAGGTTATAAGGAAATTGTTGCCAAGACTCGGAGCAGATTGCACAGAAGCCTCCAGGGAGGGTAGTAATAGCCTGGAGCTAAGGGGCTGCACCCCTGAACCACCAAGGCAAGGGAGTGACTACCCCTGAACCACCAAGGCATGGCAGTGAGCAGCTATCAAACCTGAGGTCAGAGGAACCCCCGCTCTGCTGGGGGTGCAGCGAGCTTCCAGGGCCTCTTCAGGAAGAATGTAGGACTCAGTCCTCAGCCTCGCTTTTGTCCCCATTGCTAGCTGCTGGCGAGTGCTCGCCTTGGTGAGAAAGCTCTGTCTCCCAGAGCAGGATGGAGGAAAGTTGAGGGCTAATGGGAGGGGCAACAGGAAGGCCTCTTCCCTGTGTTCTGTGTCATTTACAATCAATTCTTGAAAGAAAGAAAGGAAGGAAGGAAGGAAGGAAGGAAGGAAGGAAGGAAGGAAGGAAGGAAGGAAGGAAGGAAGGAAGGAAGGAAGGAAGGAAG
>PVHY01025669.1:0-18124 GCA_004024945.1 Uropsilus gracilis
AACCTGTTGATGTGTTAATTCTCAGTAACAAAGTAAAAGATTGCTTTGAGATACTTTTGGGAACTTATATTGTTAGTTACACCTAGGATAAATCTGCAACCTGTTGATGTGTTAATTCTCAGTAACAAAGTAAAAGATTGCTTTGAGATACTTTTGGGAACTTATATTGTTAGTTACACCTAAGATAAATCTGCAACCTGTTGATGTGTTAATTCTCAGTAACAAAGTAAAAGATTGCTTTGAGATACTTTTGAGAACTTATATTGTTAGTTACACCTAGGATAAATCTGCAATCTGTTAATATGTTAATTGCATATACTCATAGAATGCTGATATAATTGCCTAAAACACTATATATATATGCACAAAAATCTCAAATAAATCGCAACAGATTCATCATCCCTTGAGTGTGTGTCTGTTAGCCATTCGCCGGCTCCTGTGTCTTTCCTGCCCAGCTGAACTCTGGTCATCTGGCCTGTGCCCTCGCCCGGCTGGTCCGCAGCACTAATGGATGCATAGGGAAAAGCAGGGTCAGTCAAGGACTCCAGGACGTATTGTAAAATGAGCCACTTTGGCCAAACTTGAGCTGCTTAGACTGTACTTTCTGGTAAAGTTATTCTTGCAACCATGTGACCCTGAAACAAAAGCTTCTTTTGTTACTGCTTGCATCATGTTTGATATAAAAGTCTGGTTCTAAGTAAACTCTGCACCACAGTCCAGAGAGAGGCTGTGAGCCCTTCTGTCCTAGACTTTCTTGGCTCGAATCCAACTTACCCTCCTTTTTTACCCAAGTCTTTCTTACCCTCCTCCTCGGGACTGTTTGATCTCATTGTTGTGACTGGCCTGCAACATTATGTAGCATTAAATATTTGTTTTTTTATTCTGCCATTGTAATTTTACTATTTTTACGTTGACCCTAGTATATATCATAAATTTGATTATGCTCAACACCAAATTGTGTTTGCAGGAAACCACAGCTTGTTTACAAAGCAAATGCCAGAAATTATCTCACTTAAATTGCTTTGAGGCTGTCTACCATTAAAGCTGCTCAATTTGTTGGTTAAATTCTTTAAATTTGGGGGGCTCATTTAGTTTCTAAGCTGTTAATTGCTAAATATTAATAATATTAATATCTCTTAAGTAAACAGAAAAGGGGAGATATCAGAGGCTATGAACTGAGACTGAGCAGGTCTCCTTAGATACTGAATAGGCCACCCTTATCTGTCTTCAGAACACTGAAGATGGAATGGCCTGATTGACCTCCAGTGGGCAGCAGTGCTGCTATTCCTCCAATGTTTACCTTAAGAAACATTCTTTTGGAGTTACCAACAAATTTATGTGTAAATCCCCTGCCCACAATTATCTCATGGGACCTAATATTTTATGCCTAATTTAATTGTGCATTAGCCACTCATCTGACTAGTCAAAAAACATACTCTTGGTGCTATAAAAAGTCCCTGTCTTGGGTACTAAACCACTGCTGGAACTGTGTCAATCTCTCTCGTTGTCCTTTCGTGTACCCTGCTCTTTACACCCCACAACTTTCGACCATTCAGGTACTGCTGAACTGCTATGTGCCCAACCCAGGCCATGGACAGGGATTCCTTACCACCTTGGGCCTCAGGGTCATCCACACAGCAAACCTGGCCTCACTCAGTGATCAGAAAGGCTCAATCAGGTTACTGGTCTCCTCTACCTTTTGTGTCCTGTTGAGGCTTGTGTGAACAGTTGGCCTCTGGGCACTGCATCATGGAGTACCCAGCTTGGTGACATCACCTTTTGCTCACTCATGGAGATGCAGCTGCCGGGTTGGTTCTTTCATCACCATGGAGAGGTTTGAGGGGGTAGGGAGTGTCTGTGGAGGAGCAGTTTATACATTTCCTGGCCCACCTGCCTTGAGCTTGGGAATCCGGCGAGCCACGGGCTGCTGCACCTCCCCTGCCTGCACTCCTCATGGATGAGCAGTGGACAGATGGATGGAGGCAAAAGCCATGCTCACAGGCTCTAGGATGTGGACACAGGGCCTGGGGACATGTGCATCCAGATGTGCTTACCTATTGCCCTCTCCAAGCGCATCCCATCACACAGCCCAGTCCTGGTAAGGCATGCTAGCCATGGACACAGCACATGGTGGTGTGGACCTCATCTGACCAGGCTCGAGTTACAAACACCCCTTGCTCAGGTGAACAAGATCAGGACTCCCATCTGTTCTGTTGGGGCTCTGTTTCTGGGAGGCAATGTTAATTCCAGAACATTAATATGCCAAGATGTGCACCCCTACCCCACTGTGACAAGGTGTGCCTCCCCTAGCCAGATGGGAACCCCTCCCTCTAAGCCAGGCCAGTTGTGTGAGCCAGGTTGGCCCATCTACCCTGCTGTGACCAGGTGTTCCTTTCTGAGCCAGATGAGCACCCCCTGCTTCCCAGGCTCAGGTCAGTTGTGTGAGCCAGGTGGGCACTCAGACAGGAGGCTCTGTGAACCTGGCTGATTGACCTGGCCCTGCAACTGAACTCCTAGACATGGTCTGTTCTTTGGGTCCCTCTGCCAGGTCTGTGCTCCCCATACCTGCCTTGTGCACCCTCCCTCTTGGCCTCCTTGTCTTCAACTGATGCACTGTGCACCCAGTGCAAGAGGGGAACCAGTCACAGGGAGGACCCTCTGGGGCCACCCGGAGATGCAGGCCAGTTGGCCAAGTACAACTCAGATACATGGTACCTGATTTTGTTCTAGACACTTCTAGGGAAAGAATAAATCTGGTGTTCATAACTATGCATTTCTTCTGTAAAAACAGGATCCAGGATGGGCCCTCATCTGTGGCTGGCCCAGCTGATGCTGAGACAGGATCAGCTGGGGAGGGGCCAGCTCCAGAGCATGGGAGGGGTTCTGGCTCAGGAGCGGTGACCAGAGGAGGGGTGCTGGTGGACTATGTCACTTTTGCTATGTAAGGAAGATGGCCCCATCCAGCTGCCTCTCTCCTGGAATTGGAGCTGGGGTGCAGGGAGATGACAGAGGGGTGCTGGTCACGCAGTGGGCAAGCTTCATGACCACTCAGAGCCCAGGCTGAGTGGCTGGCCCCTGTCCAGCAACCACCTGGCCTCCATAGCCTGGACTGCAGCCATGGGAGGGGCCAAGGAGAAGGATGGCAGGGGGTGACTTTCCAATTCATTGGTCCTGGATTGATCCTCCTCCTGGACCTGCTGACTGAGTAGTGTGTCTAGGCACCCTTCACATGCTCCTGAGCCAGAGACATGACCTAAGTGTTTGCTCCAAGCTGTGGCCAGGCTGGGTGGGTACCCAGGGCTGGTACCCTGTCTAGGCCCATAGGCAAAGATGAGGATGAGGGCCGACACTCCCCGCCCCCAAACTTGCCTACCAGCCCTGCTCATGCGCTTCTGTCCCTGCAGATGATTGAAACAGAGGCCAATGGGTAGTACGAGTTGTTGTGTGAGTTGGTCTACAGTGACAGCGAGGTGGTGTCTCAGTCCATGGAGGCTCTGGTCCTCCCAGATACTTCTACAAGAGGAACCACAGCTACATCTGCACCATCCAGTATAGTCTGGCTGTTCCCAAGAGAATGAGTACCTCCCCATGATGGTGGCCACCTCCATTGTCAGGTCGGCTGCAGGTGAGCGCCCCAAACTCCCCAGTCTCAGGGATGAGGGACCTACATCCCAGGGGTGTGAGGGCCATCCAAGCACCCTTAGATGTCCCTCCTGGCTACCCTGTCAGGTGGGAGGGCTGTCTGTGAGGCGGCGCTCGTGACAGGCTGCCTTTTGGGAAGATGGCTCTCTCAGTTACTTGATTGCTTAACATGTTCGACTGTGACTTCAAAGATCCCCAGGAAATGACATCTTGTCACAGGGACCACAGGGGAGACAGGAGTGAGTCTTCACTAGCAGGAGGACTGACAGTAGGTAGCAGTCACTCTGTAAAGCCTATTTCCGAGGGGGAAGGGGAAGGAGGTCAGGGAGTGGGAGCTGGCTGGCCACGCTGGCATGCGCAGTCTGCCCCCCCCCCCCCGGTGCCTGTCAGCACCACCTTCATTCTCAGGCCCATGTATCTCCCACAGCTCTGCCCTGCCCCACTTTGGAGGTCTGACTCAATGCCTGCACTGGGCCTCAGGGGGCTGGCTACATGTTTGAGTGGCTGGGAAAATGCATCCTCCACTGTACCCCCTTTCCACAGAGCAGCTCGAGCGCAGCATTGGGAAGGGACCATGCTTCCAAGCCAGAGCTCCTGCAGGTGGCAGTGCCAATGGCCGCAGTTAGCCTTCCCGGCAGGCCCAATGCCTATGTGCAGGAGCCTCCACGCAGTCTCACTCCTTGCTGCAGGCAGCAACCCTCACATCTACTGTCTGCCCTTAGGCAGCCTCCCAGAGCTCATGTACACAGGGTCACTGACCCCCTTCACTGACCTGAAGGAGACACAGGACCATCTGTGTAATGAAAGGGCGAGAGGATCCCAAGGAAATGAAGAACCCCTCAATAGACAAAGAAAAACCAGCAGTTCAGTGGATGTCCCGCAGGTGATATCCTCCAGGCATGGGTGTGGGCACCCAGGGGTCCAGCTCTCCTCTTACCTGCAGTGCAGGTCAGGGAAACAGGGAGGGGGGTCCTGTGACCTCCACCAAGCTCCTTTGTGTGCAGGTGCCCTGGAGATCTGGTCCGAGCAGGCAGTAGTTACCTCTGCTGAAAAGAGCACATGTCAGAGAGGCAGATAGACAGACAGAGACAGATAGTAGTCATTTTTTGGCAAATTGAACATCTCTTATGGCTCTAAAACCAGCTCTTAAAAAGAAGTCCAAGCAGATTATTGGTCACTGTGAATAATTTGAATAATGAGATTAATTTCAGGTTTTGGGAAATCTTGAAAACCAACGATTGTGTGAAAGGTTGCCTGACCTCGCCCAATGCACAGGTGTCATGTGGGCACCTTCCTGGAGGCAAGTTGAGTGAGGACACAGAGCAGAGCCCGGTGGTACCGCTGGGGGTGCCCTCGTCCTGGTCCAGTTGTCAGACTTCAAAATGGGGATATGGGCAGGGTGAGGACTGTAGGGTGTGGGGGGGGGGCGGCAAGTTTGTGGGTCTGTCCCCCCTCCCCACCTTTGCACTCCACCCCAGTCCCTTGCCGGAGCAAAGTTACTTTCTGACCTGTGAGATGATTTATCAGGTAGATTTGTCGACATTGCATCTCACCTGATTTTTCTAGGAAGAGAATAGACTGTAATGACTTTGGGTCAGAAACACCCCCAGCATCATCACGGCTAAGTCTAGAATTTCTGGAAACAAAGAGACCAGATCCCACCTGTCCTACAGACCAGATGCTTCCACTTTGTTGCTGTTTTTCTATGGAAACCTGTTAGGAGGCTGTCCAGACATCTCCTCAGGCTCCTGGAACTTCTGCAGATCCTGGTTGGGGGTCTCCATCCCTATCAGGTCCTCTATACTTTGACCTCCTAGTCATCTCCGTTCAAACTCCCTTACTTAGCCACAACCACCAACTGTCCTCATTCACTTTGGGTGATAATGCCGTGACAGGATGTGGGCCATTTTTCATGATGATGCTGTGATAGGACATGGGCCATTTGTAGCTTTGTCATGATGAAGGACTCATGGGAATAATGATTGAGTGAACAGGTGAGCAAACAGGTGAGGGAGGGAAAAATAGATGAGAGTGAGGGAGGTAAGGAACAGGTGAGAGAACAGGAGAGGGAGGGAGTGACAGGTGTGTGGACCTGTGGGTCTAGCCAGGGCTATACCTTCAGAGGGCAGAGGGAGGAGAGGCCTGCTTGGCTGAGGCAGGCCAGTAACTACCCAACTGGTGGCCCAGGGGTGAGGCTGGCAGGGAAGAGATGGATCCTAGGGGTATGTTCTCCAAACCCTCCACCAGTATCCTGTCTCCTCTGTCTATGCCACAGGTGGTATCCACCCTTCTGGGGCCCAAAGGGCCAAGTAATGACATCATGAACCCTATATCCAGTTCACCCCAGGTTTCTGGCAGCCTGTGTTGTCTGTGACCACTGCTGTCCCTCTGGGCATCTCAGACAGTACAAGCAGGGTTGCAGTTGTCCCAAGCTGGGGTGCAGAGAGTTTCCTCTGGCTGGCTGTCATCAATTGGGTGGTGGGGCAGGAGCAGCCTCTCAGGGAAGTCGAGTCACAGGATGCTGGCATGGGGCTGACTGATGGTTTCTCTGCCTCAACACTCAGAGGTCAGAGGGAGTAGGTGGATGAAAAGATGCCATCTGTACAGAAACGTGGACAGGAGGGCAGGCTCCTGAGAATAAGCAGAGCAGTGACAAGGCTGTGCACAGCCTGATGGCAACTCTAGCTCTGTGACCCCATTCTGGCACTTCATCCATGTGCACCACCTTGCCATTGTTGAACACTCCTGTCGAAGCCTGTCCTGGCTGTTCAGTGATGTCCGGTCAGTCTCGATCCTTGGTCATCAGAGAGCATTTGGACATCACATTGTGTCCTCAGACCTGCTGTGCCACTGCGCCAGGCATGCCTCTGTCAACTCCATATCCCCACATCACTGTTATGTGACACTTTGTGCCTCCTCATCCAGGTCCACACCTGAGTCTGACTTTTCCACCATAAACCCAGAAACATCTGTCATCTGGGACCCAGAAGCACTTCATTTCCCTGCTACGGCAAATACCTCATTCCCCCTTTGGGCCCAGGGTCGTCACAGGACTCAGCAGAGACGGGCAGCTGTAGCTCTCCGTCACACAGTTACCTGTAACCAACCCCCCAGCTGGGGCCCCAGGCAAGTGGACAGCTGGGCAATCGCTGAGGTGGTTTTCTTTCTCCTTAGCTGTCTACTACAGGAACTACAACAAACTCTCTCCCTGTCCTCTCCCAGGAAAGCATCAAGAAACTGATCTAGCCATGGCACAGAGCAGCACCAAGTCTACACAGGATGGCTAACAGGATGGCAAGGATCAGCAGGTCATCCCCTGCAACCAGTATGGACCCAGGCTCTACGACTCTCCCAACAGCCTAGAGAGGACCAAGGCCATGGGCCTGACTGGAGACAGCCTCGACCAAGTGCCTGGACCGCAAAAAGCCCAAGGCAAGCCAGCAACATGCTGGACTGAGGCCGAGAACTTCCTTCAGTCCTCGCACACCTACGTGGACATCCAGGTACTGTTGTCCCTGCCCACTGTCAGGCTCGTTCCTCTCCACCACCACCCCCAGACTTTGGGGATAGACCCAGTTTTCATTGACTTTTCAGCTCCATGGCCAAAGAGTCATGGGGGAGAGGGTAATAGGAATAAAAAGGTAGAGGAAGAAAACCCCCTTTTGTGCAAAATCATGCACTGCAGGAGGGGTCTTTCCATAGCCAGGATGCGATCATGGCCACAGGAGTTGCTGACCCATGGGCAGGCTCTGCTGCTTCCATGCCACTTGTCCACTAAGCGCCAGGAGGTGGAGAGTGTGGGTCTGGGGCAGCCCGGACCAGCCTGCAGACTCTCTGGCCAAGGGGCATGGGGCAAGTGTTGTGGACATGAAATCCCTCCTTCCTTGTGCTCTCCTGTAGGTGGTGTCCCCTGGAAGCTCTGACCCTTCCAGGGTGGAAGGGCGCAGCTGGAGCAATAGCAGTGGGGTCCAGATGGCTAATCCCAGAACCCCACAATGTGGCTTCATTATTTTTTTTTACGAGTTTCCAGATCAACAACCCTACCCATGATCCGATGTAAGTTCCAGCTTGAGTGTGTGCCTGACAGCTGTCAGCAAAGCCCTAACTCATCCCCAGCTGGCCCTGCCCAGATCCGCCCCTTATCCAGCTTGCCTGGACAGAGTGAAGCCGTGCCCCCAGCCCCACTCACATCAGTTTTACTTGGGTACAGCCAATCTCTGTCTTTGTTCCCACCCATGGTCCCTGCCTCAGCTTAGTCTCCCCAGTTCAGGGCCCGCTTTAACTTTGTCCCTGGTTGTATCCAACCCCAGCTCTGCATCGCCTCAGGTCCTTTTGCCTGGTACCCTGGGCCTTGCTGTCCATGACATGACTAACCATGCCCTGAGAGGGCACAGCAGCCACAGTCCCTTGTATACTGCTCCCCACACCCAGGTATGAGGAGCTCTGCACCCCCAAGGCATCTTCCCCGGGTGCTGACTCTGTGGTCAGAGTGCACCAGGTCACCCACACATGTGGGATGTGTGAATCCTTCTGTTGAGGTGCCTCCTGAGCCCCTGCACCCCTCTGTCCTGGGAGCAGGAGTTGCTGCAGCAAAAGCTGAGCCTGAGCACCAGGCTAAAGCCAACTGAGGATGAGAGATGAGGATGAGAACTCCTTCAAGGAGCAGCTGGAGGAGGAGGAAGCAAAGTAGCACCTGGAGCAGCAGATCCCCACCCTCCAAGTCCAGGTTTGAGGCCAGTCCCTCGTGACAGTCCCCGAAGCTGCACTGGTGACGCAATCTGCCTTGGCTCCCTCCCTTAGGATCCCCAGACATCTGGAGGCTCTTAGCTGGGAGACCTTGGGAAGAGTTCAGAGATCCAGGAGGTGGAGAGGAGTCGATGTCTCTGTGTCTTCCACACCTCTAGCTGACACTTAGCTTTGCTTTCCACGATGAACATAGTAGCAGCCCCTGTGGCAATCACCAGTGGCCCCCTTGTGAATCATGGTTTCAGAATGTCAGCATGGTCCTTGCATGCTCCAAGGTTGGCTGTGCTAACAGGGAGCACATGGACTACATGTTCGAGAAGGTGAAATGACATGGCGGTGCTGTCCCAGACACCCCAGGACCCCTATCCCCCAGGGAAGCAGCTAGCTCTGGCAACATCAGGTGGGCTTCCAAACAGGGCTATCCAGGTGTCCCCATGCGCTTAATCATGCCCAGGAGACCCAAATAAACATGACAGACAAGACCATAAATTTCCTGGAGATTTCAGACTTCCAGAAGAATTTCAGGGAACTTTGTCAGAGGTTTGAGGAGAAGGTAGCCACTTACAACAAACTAGAGAAGTCCAAGACACAAGTGCAGCAGGAGCTGGACAACCTAGACCACCAGCTGGTCAACCTAGACCACCAGCCTCAGAGTGTTTTCAACCTGAAGAAGAAGCAGAAAGAGTGTGAGCAAGTATGTGCAGCACTCTACCCCAAGCCCTGCTCCCTCAGACACCGCAGCCCCACTTATTCAGAGTACACTAAACCTGGCCCCACATGGCCACTGCCTGCCCAGGAGAAGCCCAAAAGCCCAGGTTCCAGACATCCCTCTTGGTGTTCCCATAACAGGTATAAAAGTGACCTCTTTCCTAGGTTCTTGTAATTCTCAGATTTTCGATGCTGGGCCGGTTTGAATCTCATCTAACATGTGTGTATGTAACTCTTCCTTGTCCTGTGGGGCAGGATGGAAAAGTAGCTTCAGTGAGGGGTCAGAACACAGTCTGAGCCAGCTCACAGGAGCAGCTAAAGGCCTGTGGGATGCAGCTGCATCTCCACTGGCTCTTGTTGCCGGCCAGAGGACGCTTGTGCAATGGGGCTGGGAAGGGCTACTGTGCCCATGGCCCACTCATATCAGGTCCAGACAGGGGAGGCCCAGGCAGAGGTGGTGCAGGGACATCAGGACCATCACTGAGAAGACCTCCAGGAGTTTTGTGTCTAGTCCCCAGAGTCTCATTTGTTTCAAGAGACTCACCAAGCATGTTTGAGGAGAACCAGAGACTATTCTTGTTTGGCGTGGGGCTGGGGTTTGTTTCCCTGTCCCTTCTCAGGAGAGGGCACTGGGTGCCATAGGGAACCATTTTGACCCAATGGTTAAAATCCAGCAAATGTGGAAGTTTGCTGTCTGGGAAGTTTTCTTCAGTGGAACAGTTGTGAGGGAACTGTTACTCTAGGAACCTGCTGGGGTCCCCACTCTGTGCTTTTCCTGGTCCCTCTTCCATCAGAGTTTGGGTGGGTGCCCTGACTGCCCAGGAAGGTGGGATCCACAACGTGACCTTACCTCTTTACCAGCTCCTGGCCAAGGAGAAGACTATCTCACCAATACATGGAGGAGCGTGACCAGGCCAAGGCCGAGGCCCAGGAAAAGACCATGAAGCTGTCTCTGGCCCTAGCGCTGGAGGAGGCCGTGGATGAAATCATGGAGCTTGAGCGGCTCAACAGCAGCCCTTCATGGAGATGCATGACCTCATGAGCTACAAGGACCAGGTGGGTAAGAACATGAGTTCCTGGGTGATGGCCTGCTCCCAAGTTGGTGGGAGGCAGGAGGCAACAAGAGGGTACATCCCAAGGACTAGGAGAACTAAGAGGCTTGGAGCCTTCTGAATCAGCTCCCTAGAGCGGCAGGTTCAGGAGCTGGAGAAGTGCAGGCACACCCCGCATCACCAGGTGGCAAAGATGAAGACCTAGTTGGAGGAGAAGGAGACCGAGCTAAAGGCCACCAATGAAGGGAAGCTGCACCTGGAGGTGAATCTGCAGGCCATGAAGTCCCAGTTCGAGTGGGACCTGCAGGGCCAACATGAGCAGAGCAAGGAGAAGAAGCAGCTACTAAGACAGGTGGGCAAGGACCACTTTCCTCCCTGGATGCCATGGGAGGGGCCCACCCTGGTCTCTGACTCCCTCCGTTTGATGAAGTCCCATCTGTTTATGTTTTCCTTCAATTTTTTGCCTTCTGCAGATGATTCCAGGAAGGGGTTTCTGAATTGTATTTCATGGAGGGTTTTGCCCAAGTTTTCCTCTATGTATGTTATGGTTTCAGGTCTGATATCTAAGTCTTTTATCCATTTTGAATTAATTTTTGTACATGGTGTGAGAGACATGTCTTGGGCCATTTTTTTGCATGTCTTAGTCCAGTTTTCCCAGCACCATTTGTTGAAGAGGCTATCTTTGTTGCAATGTAAGTTTTTACCTCCTTTGTCAAAGATTAATTGGCTATATGTGTGTGGCTTAATTTCTGAACTCAATTCTGTTCCATTGGTCTGATTGTCGGTTGTTGTACAGTACCATGCTGTTTTAAGTATTATGGCTTTGTAGTATAGCTTGAAGTCTGGAATAGTTAGGCCTCCATTTTCTCTTTTTTTTTTGAGTGGAGGTTTTTTGATATTCAAGATCTTTTGTTGTTCCATATGAATTTTTGTAATTTTTGTTCTATCTCTTTAAAGAATGTCATTGGAATTTTTAAGGGGATTGCATTGAAAATGTAGATTGCTTTTGGTAGGATGGCCATTTTGATGATGTTAATTCTTCCCATCCATGAGCAAGGAATTTCTTTCCATTTCTTTGTGTCTTCTATCTCTTTTAGTAGCGTTTTAAAGTTTTCTTTGTATAGTTCTTTTATGTGTTTTGTTAGGTTTATTCCAAGGTATTTAATTGTTTTTGACGCAATGGTGAGTGGGATGACTTTTTTAATTTCTTCTTCTTATGCTTGGTTTTTTGCGTATAGGAAGGCTACTGATTTATATGTGTTGATTTTGTAGCCAGCAACCTTACTGAACTGGTTTATTATTTCAATAAGTTTTTCTGTGGATTTTTTGGGGTTCTCTACATTTAGAATTATATCATCCACATATAATGATAGTTTCATTTCCTCTTTTCCTATTTGTATCCCTTTTATATCTTTCTCTTGTTTTGCCCTGGCTAGAACTTCCAAAACACTGTTAAAAAGTAATGGAGAGAGTGGGCATCCTTGCTTAGTTCCATATCTTAACTGGAAGGATTTTAGTTTTCCCCATTTAAGATGATGTTTGCTGTAGGTTTGTCATAGATGGCTTGTATTATGTTGAGGTAAGTTCCTTTGATTCCCAGTTTTTCAAGGGCTTTTATCATAAATGGATGCTGGACTTTGTCAAATGCTTTCTCTGCATCTATTGATATGACCATATGGTTTTTGTTTTTCTTCTTATTGATGTGGTGGATTATGTTCATTGATTTCCGAATGTTGAACCATCCTTGTGCCCCTGGGATAAATCCCACTTGGCCCCTGGGATAAATACCACTTGGTCATAATGCTTTTTATGCATCGTTGAATTCGATTTGCTAGTATTTTGTCTAAAATTTTTGCATGTGTTCATTAGGGAAATCAGTCTATAGCTTCCTTTCTTAGTGCTGTCCTTATTTGGTTTTTGTATGAGTGTTATGTTTGCTTCATAGAATGTGTTTGGGAGCTCCCCTTCTTTCTCAATTTTTTGGAAGAATTTTAATAGTATAGGTGCTATTTCCTCTTTGATGTCAGGTAGAATTCCTTTGTAAAACCATCGGGTCCTGGGCTCTTGTGTTTAGGGAGAGTTTTTATAACTGCTTCAATCTCACTGCTTGTGATTGGATTGTTTAGACTATTTCTTCTTTGTTCAATTTTGGGTAGTTGTATTTTTAATTACAATCCTGTGGCATCCATTATCTGTGAGTTGACTATAATTGGTTACAGCTATCTCATTAAGATGAGGTGGGGTTCTGATATCCAGTTGATTCACGCACTCTTCCCCATTGATGACAACATGTCGAGACTGAATTGACATGCTCAGAGGAGTTCAGAAATGATTTTATAGCTGTGTGTTTAATAGCAAGTCCTCAAAGACTATTTTCCTATGTTACGTTCAATATTAGGAACAATATTAAGACATGGCCATAGCTTGTGAAAGCAAAGCATTTATAATTTATTTTTCTTAGGTCTCATTTTATGCCCATCTATGAAAAAGTTTCATCTCAGCTATCTGGGAAGCTGAGGCTGGGGATTGCTTGAGTCTATGGTACCCCGGGCAATAAGAGCCTGAGTTTCCATGGGCAAAAATAGCGAGACCTAGTCTCAAAAAAAAAGTTTCATAGACAAAGCAATATTTACATAAAATCATGGATATGAGTCCTTATGCCAAGGTTGAAAATGATAGCAGGAGAAAAAAAAAACAAACTCACTCTGCAAAGGTTACAAAAGTATGGAAAAGAGAGGTATTTTTTTACCGAACTCTGACAGTAATGAGGACTCTGACAATAATGAGGACAAGATGGTGTAACATTTCTGAGTGAGTGACCCTTTTCCAGATGAACTGACATTTCTCTGATGACTACTTGTCCTGCTGTGCTTTCTTAGTTGACGAGACCCAGGACATGCCTGAGGAAAGTGAATGGAGGTGAATGAAGGTTACACAGGCAAATTTCTAACACATGGTCTCTTTCCTATTGAGGGTTTTTGCTTAGATCTGAAGAACCAAGAAAATTGTAGGGTGCTAGACCAGGAAGATTCCTGACCCTCCCCAGTGAGGCTGCAAATACATCCTTAATCTGTGCATGAGTCTACTAAAGCTTATTCTCCTTAAATATCAGATTGTGTTCTTATTTTTAAAACACCATTTTCTGGATGTTAGGAACTCACCTTTTCTATTAGGAAAAAGTACACAAGGAAAATCAAAGAATTTAGCTTTTAGATTTTCTTATCTGCTGTTATAATAACCAAGTTTATTTAGGTTCTCAAGCACCCAGATTTTCTCAGTTGACCTCAGACATATCATCCCTGCTGAAGTTGCTGAGAATATCTGCCTTGCCATCCTCCTGACTGAGGAGGGGTTTTAAAAGGGAGGAAGATGAAACTGGAGAAACAGAACATCAATTTCTGAATCTAAATCAAACAATAATCCTTGAAAACTTCTAACCCCAAGCAGTATAACCAGCCTGTGTGGGGTGTCAGTATAGATAAAGAGATATACATTAGATAAAAAAACACCTTTATATTTCTCGTCCATCTCTGGCACACCAGACATGGTTGCCAGCAAGTCTCTTATCTGTGACAGCAATACGTTCCACCTAACCTCCTAGGAATGTCCCACTAAAGATACATGTCCCTGAAAGATAAAAATGTTTATCCCCACAGGTATTTTTACGGTTTAGTGATGAATCCCCCATCCTCCTATCCCATGTGTACATACCACGGGATCCTGGGGTTTTTTCTTTCTTACTGCCTTCATTATAATCATTCTTCTGCCAAGATATATAAAGACCCCA
The DNA here is from genome assembly GCA_004024945.1 of Uropsilus gracilis. Classification (NCBI taxonomy): domain Eukaryota; kingdom Metazoa; phylum Chordata; class Mammalia; order Eulipotyphla; family Talpidae; genus Uropsilus; species Uropsilus gracilis. The sequence continues at coordinate 13,936 of PVHY01025669.1, forward strand.
AGCTCATAATAAAGCTGACTTGGTTGTGCTCACTGTTTCCTGATATGCAAGCTGTTCTCTCTGATCATTGTCAGTCTCTTCCGTCTCGTTCTTTTTTTCCCGCATGCATCTCCCAACAATCCCATTCATGATGTCAAATAAAATCTGGATAGGTTCTCTGTTAGGTCTAGCACTGGGCCAGTGATAGTGTGAAGCACTCTGTGGATTTTATTGGCTTCAGTGCTCTCAGGGAACTAAGTACATAGGCACAACAGTCAGGGAGACTGGCAGCCAAGTTAGGCCAGATGGGAACAGGGGAATCCACTAACTCCCCCTCCCCCAAAACCCAGGAATTTTCACCCATTCTCTAGGCTCTCTTCCTTGCATCCTCTCCTCCCCATGATCTTTCTTGTGCTCCTTCCACCCAGGAGTGATGCTGCCCCTTTAGTTCCTCGTCCTTGGTCCAATTGTGCCACTGGGTATACCCACTGGGCCAGGTATGTCCTGGGGAGGGCTGGTCATGGAGGTTGATCAAGAAAAAGTCTGACCAATTCATTTACCCTATTCCCCAACATGTATTTGTTTTGTGTTGTCCCAAAAGTCCCTCACTTATTTAGTTTTTCATGGTAATTAATATATGCATAGACCAAATAAGGCAGAAAGAGGTAAGCTTCTATTCAGTTCTTCAACAGTCCAGTCCAGAGCTCAGGGGACCCAGGAACCCTCTGTTCTCCTGTTGGCTCACCCTGATGAGGTCACTGCATCTGACAGGACCAGATGGGTGGGGCCTGATATGTGGCTGATAACTCAACCTACCCTTGAGGTCTTTATCACCTTCCTCTTAATAAAAACAGAATCCTCCATGCTGCTCTCCAGAAAAATAGTCGTTGTGAGCAGCTAAGTCTCACCAAGTAGGGAGGTTTTTGTTTGGGGGCTGAATCACTATGGGAGGGGTAAATGAATCTTGTATGCAGTAATAGACACCAACATCCTCAATTCCACCCTACTGATTCTCAGGGTGAAACCTGTCCCTGATCCGCTGCCACTGAACCTGTCTGGGACTCCAAAAACCACTTGGAAACTTTATAAATCAGTGTTTTGGAGACTGACCTGGTTTCTGTAGAATCCAGTCCAAATAGATGTTTTCTTTACTAGTTTTGAGGCTCTGACTGAACTTGCATGAGATGGAACAGGTCTGAGTCAGCAAATGTCCACTCTGCATCCTAAATAAATGAGAGAAAACTGTTTTAAATGTAAGTGAATGTGAGACATTATGAGTGAGACTTGTCAACTAGGGAGGGACCTGTTGCTAATGCAGCACAGGCCTGAAGCTCTGTGACTATGGGTCCTGTTACTATTGTGGGGGCCCTTCCTTTGGCTGTATCTGATCTCCTGAGGGGAAGGAGTTGGCTGCTCCCCACTTCTGCCACCAGTCTCCAAAGACAGGAGGGACTTGAAAGTTTGAAGTGTATTTCTGTTTGTGGCGAGTTGGCAGCCAGCTGTGCCAGATGAAGTGTCTCTGAGGTCATGGACAGGAAGAGCAGAAACAACACATAACTGTGTGAACGTGCTTGAGTGAATGAAGGAAACTGGGGTCTCAGAATTCTCCACCAAACCAGTGAGACAGAGAGCATAAACTGACTCTTCCAAATATTTGATTGGAGATCTACCCATTTCTGGAGCTGTGTGTGCTCTCATTATTGGCCTGCCTTGATAAAGCTAACTGAATGTTTGCTTAATTGGAATACCACCTTCAAGTGGAGTAGGTTTGGCCATGACTTGAGAAGTTTCAGGTGAAATCGCTTTTTTGTTGATTGTTGGTGACTATAAAAGTCTGGTGCAAAATAAACTGGGGGCCGCAGTCCAGGGAGAGAGAGTCTGTGAGCCACTTCTGTTGGGGTCTTCTTTGCTCAACATCAATCCTTACCCTCCCCCTCGGGATCATTTGATTACACTGTGGCTGGCTCGCAATATATCTTAACGGGAATTTTGTCATGGACCTACATCTCTGGAAGTCCCACATGTGAATTGCTTTCCTCACACAGGCATTTATAGATCTGTGGGGAAAGAATTGCAGGGCAGCTAATTCAGAGAGCTAAGAGACATGACAACTGATTATGTTTTCCCTAAGGGTTTTTCTGACCCAGGGTAGGTGCCACAGGCTGGGGGTTAGTGATGACTCCCCTGTCCTCCAGGTTTTAGTGGTCTCATCTCTGACCAGGGCAGATCCATCTATTCAGACCCTGAAGGCAACCCATGTAAAATTGTTTGAATGGGATCGCAACAATTGAGGGTCAACTTCTGAGGGGTGTCTTCAGTATGTGTGTGCTCACGTGGAGGTCTAGAGGCCTCATAAAAATGATTATTCTGGGCTGACAACTATGACAAGTGAAGAGAGAAAAATGCCCAATAAAGAAATATTTAGATGATGATGATGAATCACACTTTGGCAGGATGAAAGAAATGGACAATGGAAGCAATCACATCATGTAAAATTCCATAAATAAAATTCTATTTACTGATTTTGCCTGTGTTACACAAAATGATTATAAATCCTTACAAAACAAATATTTGAAACTGGTTAGTAAAGGAGTTTTAGGCAACCAGAAAAGAGAAATACACTTTCCGAGCATAAATGGAATTACCGAAATATTAATCTTTTCATTTTGTACAAAACGTAGTTCTGTCCCTTTGTTGCCCAAATCGCCTATTTTTTTATGAAACACATTTTATTTATTTACTTACTTATTATTTATACTATTTTATTTTGTTCTTTAGGTTACAACCTCTGTATTATTATTTTTCCCCATCCCTCCTCACTCTGGTGCCCTTCCATTCTCTCCAACCCCACTCTTTGTTGCTTATTAGCTGTGCTAAGTCCATTAGTCTCTTTCCTATGTTAGTGTCTTTTCTCTGGGTGAGGGACTGCGTTGTGTCCAGGCAAACCTTGCTGTTAGATTTTCAGTCTTAAGTTTGTGTTGGGTGACCAGGTAATACCCATTTGTGATCTGTCCATGTTTTCTTGCTGCAGGCCGTCCTCTACAATGCAATCCCAGCTCCATTGCTTTTCTGCTTTTCCTTATGGCTCTGGTGTTGGATTGAGGGGTTCTTGCCCCCGGCCAGTGTTGGTCAAGAAGTTTCCCTGTGAGTTCAGGTCTCTGTGAGTGGTCTTTGAAGATCATCTCCTCTGCTTCAGTTTGCAGTTCTGATGTGAGGCCCATTATCCCCTCTTTTGTCATCCTCTCCTCTCCTGTAACGAGGGGAGGTTGTGTTGTTTTCCTTGAATATATCTCCAAAATGAAGTCCCAGGTCTTGGCCCAGCAAGCGCAGAAGTGCGCATGGTGTCATTGTGTCTCCATGTGTTTTTTTTTTCTGGTCTAGCATGCACTGTTTCACTTGGTTGTCCATCTGCTGTGTCCAGCTCAGGCCTGTGGGCTGAACTTTTGCCTGGTCCCTCACCCGTTCTATGTTGGGGTTGGCGTTGCGCATTTTCTGGGTCCACTGAAGTTTAGCTGGAGTAAGAAGAGAGAGATGGAAAGGTTCCCCCTCCCCACCCTTGCCTGCATGCTGGAAGCTCCTAGTGCGGGGGCAGGACAACCTGACCTTCCAAGGGCAAACCAACCTGTTTGCCCTTCCATAACCCTGGCTTCCAGGGGATGGGGGTCACAGGGTACTGCCAAGCCAGCTGTAAGTGGCTGCCCATCAGCAGCCACTTAGTGGCGGGTGAGGCCTCCTTTCCCACCCCGTCCCCCTTCCTGGGGGACTCACCCAAGAGGCCTGGCCCCTCTCCTCACCACTGGCAAGGGAGCTCCAGGAGCCAGGACCCAGGCCAAAGGCAGTCGCCTATCTGCCTGCTGGGGGCAGGGTTCATGTCCCTGCCCTGTTCCCGCATGGAAGTTAAGCTCCCAGCGCGGGGGCGTCTGCCCCATTCCTACCTGATCTTACCAGGATATCTTTTACCGAGTGGAGAGATAAACTGTCAAATGGAGTCACAAAGTGAGAAAATGGTAAAAAGAGATAGAACAAAAACTACTGAAATTCGTATGGAATAACAAAAGACCCCGTATATCAAAAAGCCTCCTGACCAGAAAAAAAGAAAATGGAGGTATCACAATTCCAAACTTCAAACTATACTACAAAGCCATAATACTTAAAACAGCTTGGTATTGGTACAAAAACAGACAATCAGACCAATGGAACAGAATTGAGA
>PVHY01025670.1:0-18113 GCA_004024945.1 Uropsilus gracilis
GGGGGGGGGGGGGGGGGGGGGGGGATGGTGTTGACGTCAAACCTCATGCCCACAAGCCAGCAAGCATTACCACAGACAAGCCCCTAGGGGGCTTGGAGCCCTGAGTACCCAAGCATCTTCTCTGAGCACCTCCCCATGGACAGAGACAAGCCCTCCTTTCCCAGGAGAGCAGGCCATGGGCAGGGACGGGCTAGCTGAGCATTTCCCCGGTACCATGGCCACTCGGGGCAGCTCCCCTCCTGCGCACCCAGTCTCAGGTAAGAGACTCCCCACCCTGCCCCGTCCTGCCCCGTTCCTCTCTCCTGGTCTCTCGATGTTAGGAGCCATGTGCAGGGAAAGCAGAACAAGACAAAAGAGATTGACAACAGTCTTCGAGGCCAGCTGGTCGCTTGGGGATTTGGGAGCATGTACAGAGCTGCCTTTATTAGGAGGTGGGGTCTCTTTTATACTTGGTAAAGAATGATCACAATGAGGTCATGAGGAAGAAAAAAAACCCCAGAATCCCATGATACATGACCTAGGACAGGAGGATGGGTGATAAGAGGAAAAAGACCCGTGGGAGTAAACGTCTTTATCATTCAAGGACATGTTCCTTGAGTGGGACATTCCTAGGAGGTTAGGGCTGTCATCACAGATCAGAGACTTGTTGATAACCATCTCTAGTGTGCCAGAGAGGAGGAGAAAGATAGAGGTGTTCCTTTCTCTAAGGCATGTCTCTTAACCTATGTCCACATCCCATACCTTAAGACCCTACAGATCAGTGAAATCTTTCTCTCTATCCGTTCCCAACCAGCCCCTTTCCTCTTCAGCCTCCGCTAAGCAGGAGATGGGTCTGAGTCAGTTGCAGGCTCCGTGAGAACAGACAATGACAACACGTGTCACTGGCATAATGGCCTGCTAACACTTATTTTTATACTTTTTCTTCAATTTTGAAATACTTTATGACTCACGGGAAGTTGCAAGAGTAGCACAGGGGAGTCTTCCATCTCCTTCACCCACTTTCCCCAATGACGATATCTTCGGTACTTGAAATATAGATATTGCTCTTTCAGCAAACACTTAGCAATATGTCTTCCTAAAACACACACTAAATGGCAAAGTCAGTATTTGATGGCAGGGCTGGGTTCATTCTAGCTGGTGGCCTAGTGATGCCCAGAGTAAGTTATTGGCTTGACGTCATCATGATCACATGCCAAGACCATCACATGGTCACCAAAATGCAAAAGCCATACTGATCGCTATGTGGGAACTAGACCTCACTGAGGTAACGTTTTCATGACACTCAGCACTATTGACGTGGGTTCAAGCAATGGACCAGCATCATCAGAATTCCTTCCTTCCTTCCTTCCTTCCTCCCTTCCTCCCTTTCTCCCTCCCTTCCTCCCTCCCTCCCTTCCTCCCTTCCTTCCTCCCTCCCTTCCTCCCTTCCTCCTGCCCTTCCTTCCTTCCTTCCTTCCTTCCTGCCTTCCTTCATCCCTTCCTTCCGTCGTCCTTCTTTCCTTCCTTCCTTCCTTCCTTCCTTCCTTCCTTCCTTCCTTCCTTCCTTCCTTCCTTCTTTCTACAAATATCTAGTGCTATATATGGAGAGCTCTTAAAAATCCAACTGTCCATGTTCCTTTTCCTTCCTGAACTCACAGGCCAAAAAGGGAGATGCAGGCAAGTAAACTGATCCTTGTGACTCAGTCTACAAAGAGCTGTTGTGCAGGGAGAGCTGGGGGCGGGGGTCCCCAAGGAGGCAAGGGCAGGTGGGAGTCAGGAGGGCAGAGAGCAAAGAATGAGGAAGAGAGATCAACATTATGAACGAAAGCAGGTTCCAGTACAATGACCTCTTTGTGACAATTATGTAGAAGTAGAAAACTTCTAGGTACAGTATGAGGGGGAAAAAAAGACATGACCATTATTGGCAAGAAAAAGTATCAAATATCTAGCTCTAACCCGAAGAGGAAAAGAACTTGCATTTTATACAAAAATGTATAGAAATTGACTAAGGGTGATAAAAACATGCTTAAACAAGTGACCATGTTTAACCAAAGGAAGCAATCAGTCCGATTTGAAAGCTGGAATATGTTCCCAACTATCGAAAACCCTTCAAGTTTGAAAAACTTGAACAGAACAGTTTTGATTCCTGTCTTTACAACGAACAAAACAGAACCCGTAACCATGTTCCAATGACGGGAGACACGTCTGGACAGTCCTATGAATCTGTATGTCAGGCATCACTGCTGTCATTATTATCATGGCTAAGAGTTCGGTGACTTGCCCCTGCGTCCCCAGAAGGAGGCAGGAGAAGTTACACCCCTAGCCTAGGTCTCTCTGCCTTGAGCCTCATCATCTTTCCTCTGCGTCACAAGCTGAGAGGTGCATTTCTCAAATTTGGACATGAACCCCCAGGCCCCAGCACGCCCCAGCTGACTGTCCGGATCCCAAGGGATTAGGACTTTTCTCCAACCTATTGTACTGCATCGCTGCTTGTGCAGAGGCTGGGTGACATCAGGAGCCCAGCTCCACCCCCCGACCCATGCACATATTTCAGTCACCCACCCCTGGAATCCACCGCCAGCCCCCTGCCACGCTGCCCCCCCCACCCCCTCTCTCCTCGCCCTTCCTCTTCCTGGCTGGTAGTGCCATGTTTTTCACGAAATCGAGGAGTTCGTTCTGTCGTGTTTTGACAGCCCCTTTGCGCCGGCTATTTCAGTTCCACATTTGGGTGAAGCCATCTGCTAGTTGTCTTTCACCGTCTGATGTATTTCGCTCCGCATCATCACCTCCCGCTCCACCCGGCTTGTTGCAAAAGGCAAAATGGCACTTTTTTTTTTTAGTAGCCAAGTAGTACTGCACTGGGGCCTCACACGGCGTCTTTGTCCACCCCGCAGCCGGTGGGCGTTCATGTTGACTCCGCTGGTGGGAATAACGCGGATCTCTGTGTGAACTAGTGCGATTCTTTTCTAATTGTCGCAGCAAGACAAAGGCTGCTTGGGTCCATTTGCCCCAGTTCAGGGTGGAGGTAAGGCCCTGGAGTATCTGCATGACGCATTCCCCTGCTGCTGCCTCTCGAGGATCCTTCCATGACGTGGTCACTGTATTCTGAATCCAAGTGGCCAAGCAGATGTGTCCTGTCACGCTGTTCCTTGTGCAGCTACCCGGAGGGCGCCTGGAACTTCGTGGGTGACCCTCAGCCACCAGGCAGAGGCCTTCACACTACCTGTGCCCCGGACCCAGACCACCGGTGAGAAAATGCCTGGAATGCCTCCGTGGGGAGCCCCTTCCACCACGCCCCCAGCTCCTGCACCGGCTGAGGAACCCACGAGCCTGGGGCTTCTTTTGGGGTCATCTGCTAGGACGGGGACCCCCAGCAGCAGCCCAGGCAGGACCAGCCCAACCTCAGGTAAGAAACGCCTCTCCCTGCCATCTCCTCTGCTTTAAACTGCCTGAGCAAAGCCTCTCTCCGGAGACACGTCTAAGCTCTGAATACACTTACGTGATGTCCTTTATTCAGGAGTGACGTCATGAATAAGCACCACCAGCCTCCTGGCAGGGAGGTTCCCTCTCTTCTGCTCCATGTCCCAGCAGTGTCTCCCTCCCCCCTTTCACCATCAGCAAGTGACTGCACAGCTGACAGGCAGGGCACTCGCTCGTGCTCTGTGCGGTCACAGCAGGTGAACGCCCTGGCCGTGCGCGCTGGCTCGCTATAGAATTGACATGACTTAGAGAGTGGCCGCCAGGAGCCCGCGTCCGCTCAGGAAAGTGGGGGCCAGTCTCAGAGTACGTGGGGCAAGGCACACCTCAGACCTCGGACGCAGGTGACTGAGAAACGGCCGTCCTCTGCCCTTGGGAGCTGGGGGCTTGCACACGGCTTGTACAACTCTGGCACTTGTGCATCCTTCTGCACCCTTGCCAGGGGGAGGCGCTTTGCACACCAGGCACACCAGGAGCAACTGCCACCACAGAAGGCCTGCCAGCATACTCAGGGGTGCCTGACTCCAGCTCCCGCTTCTTATTATTTCTGCAGCCTTGAGGCCCTGCCAGCCACGTGGCTGGACAACACTGATGATGAGGCCAAGACTGGCGACCGAGGCTTCTCTCCTTGGTCGGACATCTTGAGGAGAAATGCAGCCTCACCTCTGTCTCCTCTCCTTCCAGGCACACAGACACCAAGTCCTACCAAGCCGCCGGCCCCCACGTACCCGCACCCAGGTAAGAGCGTGTCACGGCAGCGAGAAACCCGCTGTCCGGACAGAGCATCCCCTGAGAGGAGGCGGCAGGTGGGCAGCAGTTTTGGCTGCTTTCTGCCCTGGTAGGGTCCAGCAGGAAGACTCCGGAGGACTAGTTTATGTTAGGGGTCGTGTGTGGAATGAAGAAGAAATGAGACAGAAGAGATGGACAGCGATGTGAGGCCAGCCCGCAGAATCCTGGGAAGCTTGTCCAGGTCCAACTTTAATGATGTTGTGAAGCCCCTTATAGACCCCAGCAAGGAAATGTCACAATGATGTCATGAGGAAGGAGCATAGCGGAGGTGACACGCAGCAGGGAGGATGCACGGATGCACGATAACAGGAGAATTTATCTGTGGGGGCAACGGTCATCACTAATAGGTCCTATGTCTCTTGGGACATTCCAAAGAGGTCAGGAAGCTGGGTGACAGGTGCGAGACGTGCTGTTGCCCACCCTCTAGTGTGCCCGAGGGGGCCAGAGAGACAGGAGGTGTTCCTTTTCTCTGAAGCTCCATGTCTCTACCTGCTTCTACAGCCCACATTTCCTTCCTTTTTAACTTTTAAAAAGGACCCAAGAGAACTTAGCAGGTTGGTGGGAGATGCATATTAATCATCGCAAGAGAATAATAACTCAGCATAACAGTAGCATAACAGCAGCATAACAGTATAACAGTAGCAAGCAACATCTTAGAAATTAAATGAGTTCCCCACTTTAAAGGGTTAAGCCAAGGAAAATCGAGCAGGTTTAAGGATGCAATTGCCTCAAAACAATTTGCATAGAGTCCAGTTTTCTCTGTCATGAGCCAGCCTCATGCTGACACACTGGGAGAGTCCCGTGCATGCGTTGCACACAACACTTCCTCCTTCTGGACTCCCTGTGGGTTTCAAGGACTCTTCACCCATCAGGTGATCACTGAGTGGGTGTCCTCCAAGCTCCTTCTCACCCCTTGCAGGTGACCGCCCTGCGGCCTGGTCAGTCTCCCTGGAAGAAGAGCCTGCCTGGGTCCTCAAGCCTCTCCGTGTCTCCAGTAAGTGCAGTGTCCTTTTGCTACTGGGACTTTTGCTTGTCTTAACCAGGGTTGTGGAGTGCAAGGAAGAGAGGCTTGTGTGATGCATTTAGATTCACACGGTTGCGATTCAGGGTCTAACTCTGTTCACCTGTGAGGTTGGCTCCAGCACTCAGCAGCCAGGACTCGGCTTCCTTGCCGTGAAATAAAACGAATAGCAGTTCCTGGGGGTGCTGAACCTGGCTGTTTTATGCACTCTTCTGCTTTATTTTTATTTTTCTGGTTTTGTTTTTTATTTATTTTTATTTTTTGGTTTTGCTTTTATTTTTTAATAATTTACTTTTTATTAATAATTTATTTATATATTCACATCATTTTAATCTCCAGGAGTCACCCACCACCTCCCCTCCCTGACCACTTCAGCTGGTCATATTAATAATTTATTAATATATACATATATTCCACATCATTGTAATCCCTGGGGGTCCTCCACCATCTCCCCTCCCCGGCCAGTCCAGCTGGTCCCCCCCCTGCCCCGAGTTGTGTACTTTCATTTGGTTGTCCATATATTAGTGAAACCATCTGGTTTCTGTCTTTTTCCTTCTGACTTGTTTCTGCTAATAGCATTTCTTCTAGGTACATCCATGTTATCATAAAGTCGTCAAATTTGTCATTTCTAATTGATACGTAATATTCCATTGTGTATATGTACCACATCTTTTTCATCCAGTTCTCTGTCTTGGGGCATTTGGGTTGTTCCATGTCCTTGCAATTATAAATAGTGCTGCAGTAAACATCTGGGAATGGGTGTCCCTTTAGATAAGCATTGAGGTCTCCTTTGTGTAGATTCCCAGAAGAGCAATTGCTGGGTCAAATGGTAGTTCCATTTTCACTAGTTTGAGGGTCCTCCACACAGCTTTCCAGAGTGACTGGACCAGTTTACATTCCCACCAGCAGTGTAAGAGTGTTCCTTTCCACATCCATGCCAGCACTTGTTGTTGCCTGTTTTTTGGATGTGGGCCGTTCTCACTGGTGTAAGGTGGTATCTCATTGTGGTTTTGATCTGTATTTCCCTGATTGCTAGTGACATTGAGCAGATTTTCATGTGCCTGTTGGCCATTTGGACTTCCTCTGCAGAGAAGTGTCTTTTTAGTTCTTCTCCCCACTTTTTAACTGGGCTTTCTTTGTTTTTGTTATGTTGTGTGAGTTCTTTGTGTATCTTTGTTATCAGACCCTTATCACTTGTACGGAGGTCAAAGTTTTTTTCCCATTCGGTTGGGATTCTTTCTGGTTTTCCTGTTGTCTGTACAGAAGCTTTACAGAAGCTTTTTAGTTTGATGTCGTCCCAGCTGCTAATGTGTTCCTTCATTTTTTTGCCAGCTATAGATGTGTCCAGACATGGATTTCTGAATTGTAACTCATGAAGCACTCTTCTGTTTTAAATGAGATAATGTGTGATGCGATCAGGAACAGAAGCCTCCGGATACTTAGTTGAGTTCACATTTTTTGGGTGAACACAGCTGAATGCAGGGCTGTGAACAGGTGGAAGCTGTTCTTGTAGTTACTTTTCAATTGAAGCAACACTAATTCTAACACTGCCCGAGTTTCAGCAGCACAGCTTTTCACTTAGACATTGTGCAGACTTCCCCTGCCACCCCGAAAGCCTAGTTTCCATCCACCACCTTACCTATGACCCCCACCACCCCATCCACTGCCCCCCCCAGCTCTTTCTCCTCTGATAACCACCATCTTTGTCAGAATCTGAGAGTTTGAGCAGAGGATGGAGAAAAAGTGACCCCAAAATTCAACCCCTGTCCCTGGGTGAGATTCATTTTGTCCTCTGCAGTCCTCTCTAACCACCTCTAGCCACCCTGAGACACCGCCCAGCTAGTTGAGGGCTTGCAGACCCCTGAGGAAGCCCGGGGCTTCCTGGTCCTGTATTTAGGCCACATCACCCAGACTCAGGGTGTCTCCTGTCTTTTCTGTTCAGCCAGCTTCCTAAGCAAGAAACTGCAATTCCACTTCTGGGAATCTACCGAAAGGACACAAAAACACTCATCGAAAGGACACCTTTACTACACAATGTTTATCGCAGCACTGTTTACAACAGCCAGGATATGGAAACAACCCAAATGCCCCAAAAGAGATGCATGGACCAGAAAGTTGCGGTCTATGTACACAGTGGAGTGTTATTCAGCAATCAAAAATGAAAACTTGATGCATGTGTGATAACATGAATGAGCTAAAAGAAATCATGCTAGCAGAAATAAGCCAGAAAGATAACGAGAAAGACTGGATGATCTCACCTATATGCCAGATAGAGGAAAAACATACAAGCAAAAGGACAAGGAAAATGTAAAACCAACTATCAGTAGAATGAAAACATAGAGAAAGAGAGGGGGAAGGGGGGGTAAAATCGGGGGAGGGATGGACACAAGAGATTAAGATGATGGTTCATGGGTGATAAGATGCACATATATTTATGTATGTATATATGTGTGTGTGTTTGTGTGTGTGCAATCAATTTTAAAAATGTAATTGAGAAAGAAAGAAGCTGATGTGAAGAGAGACTGCAAAGTTGGTGGTGTCTTTGGCCCCTCCTTCCCTGAATGCCTTTCTATATTGGGAACATTCCCAGAACTGCCCCATCATGTGTCAACAGGCATTATTAAACTCTGGAGCCAGCACAGTCTCCTTTTTCATATCACCTAAGATCTGCCTCAGCCCCACCATCTATGTGTAGTGAATGATGAATGGACCTTTCAAGCACAAAGACATGATTGAGCTACTGAAGGGAATTATAGGCAGCTTTCCTCTAAAGAGTTACAGCACATTGGGGGTGCAGAGGGGGGCACTTATCATTTGATTTTAGAAAACAAGCTAACTAACTGTTTCTGTGTCTGTTTCTAAGGCTGCATCAATATCTTTATGCGTATCCTTGTTTGCACCCATATCAGTAACTATGTCTGTATCTGTAGCTATATGTCTGCCTTTATGGTTGAATCCACCAGCCAGCCATGTAATGGAAAATATAATAGCAAAATAAATAGGTTCTGGCACTTCTCAGCCGAAAAAATCATGCCTGGAGGTCTGACGTGTATTCACTCATCTTCTGGGAAAAAGTCTGTTGAACTCCCCACTGTGTGCCAACCTCTGTCTAATGCTCATTTTCTCTGCAATCATTCCGTAAGGTTGGTAATGTTATCATGAACAAGCAATTTTGGTGACTCTCACAGATGAAAAGTAAGTTGAGTTCAGATGTCTAAATCCATAGTATGTGGTCATTCCACCTCATCTGTTACTCTTTCCAAGAATCTTTGTATGTGCAAAAAAGTACAACTTAAGCTAGAAAAATTGTAAGACTACTAAGAGGAAAAAGTAGCAAGAACTATGTGTTTCCAGAGAGAAGACATGACTTATGTCTGACTACATCATTCAAGAGGACGCGGGTGATTGAGAAAGTGGCATCTGAATAAGATTTGCCTCTAACTGTGCATTCGTGGCAGAGACACAGTATATGCAAAGGCACTGGAACAGGAAAGCACTGATGCTTCTCAGGGCTTGAGGCAGGATTGATGACTGCAATTCTGTATGGAGAGGGCCGAGGTCAAGGAGTGAGAGCCTCTTCTGAAGCTACGGGAGTGGTGTGCTCAGACTTTTAGCAACATCTCTGACTGCAGGGCAGAGACTAAAGAGTGGAAGCTGTGCGCAGGGAAATTGGCAAACTGTGCATTGGGAAGTGGCAATGTCCAGAGATGGTGGGAGCTGGCTCTCGGAGGTGACTATGGAGAGGAGGGACTTGACTAGTATTAAGACAAGAGGAAATAATGATGGAGACGTGAGTTCCTGGGAAGAACCAAATATTATCTCCAAGTTTGAACAGCTGAGTGTTGTTTTCTGAAATGGAGATGCAAGGGGAGGTTGATAGGGAGGGACGTGGAAACAAATGGTAGAAATGTGATGGATGTTCACATGGTAAAATGTAGTGATTATGAGCCTGGGCTCAACGCCAACAACCTGTCGTCCCACTGGTCAACCTCAGAATCACTCAGAGTCTCAGGATCTTCTTCTATAAACTAGTGCATCAGATACCGACTTCGCGTAGTTTTATGTGGATCAACCGAGATCATCTGTGTAAAGAACTTAGGAATGCGCCTGGTACAAATCAGGTACTCCGTGCATGCATATTTATGAATGTAGATGAATATTCTAGAGGATTTGTGGTTCCATAATAATAGTTTAAAATTTCTAGATGTTTTGTTAAATCTTTATCATTATGAGGCGCTTCAGCACTTGAACAAATATGTAACTGCTGAGTTATAACTTTCAGAAATCAAAACCCTGAATCTCATAAAAATATGAAATGAACACATGTCAAAGATGTTATTCAACTCATTGTTACTAAGAAACCGGGAAAATATTAGGATGGGTTCAGTGAAGAATCTCAGCCATCGTGATTTATCTTGTTGATCAAAGGAATTCTGAAATGAATTTGCTGATCACCTGCAGCCACAAACTTTGTTTTTCCCACTTGACAAAAATCAGCTGCACACCTTTACCAGAAGAAGAGGAAATTTGAGCTTAGCTTGCTTTTAGACAATAACTATTTATATCTCAAGCAATTAACCTTGTTGATAAATGGGGCACATCTTGCTTGACCAGAGGATCTGCACGGAGCCTGCCAGGCAAGTCAGGCCGTGCATTCAAAGAACCTTGGTAATTCTTCTAGCTCCTCTGTGCTGTTTGTTTACCCCCAGAATTACTAGTGATTAGCAATCCTTTGCTGGGTGATGACTACTAATCTGCTTATCTAATCTCAAATCACTAGAAGGTGAGCTCTGGTGCAGAAATTCTGGCTTTTTCCTTCTTCTTCATCATTGTATCCCTAATAACTCTTAGCATGCAGTGGGAGCCCAACAGATTTCTAGTAAGTCAATAATGATGGGAATAATAATAGCTTGCATGCATTGTTTATTCCGGAACTTACAATGTGCTTTGGATTAATTATTTCATTTCATCTCCCTGTCACTTCAGGTGACATACACCCATGGACATGTACACACTCCATAGACAAATACACATGCACATGCTCCATCCCTGCAAACACATGCATCCGTGGGCACATACATGCACATGCACACACACAGACACATAGACCCATATGCACACATTCATGCACACACAAACCCTCAAAGACACAGCCATGCCCCACCCTTCATACTGTCAAATCAGCAGTCATTTCTCCGTTCACAGGCATCCCTAGCATCACATTGGGTCTTACAGGTTTACAGGTTCCAGCTCTTGCACCGGAAATGCCTTTATCTGATGCACTTCTGTTCCATGTTTTAGCTTCCTGTTTAATGTTTCCTCCTCAGAAGCAATCTCTGAGTTCCTCCAGAGACTGAAAGCCCACCTTCTCTCCTATCAGGAGAAGCAGTGCTAACCTCACCTGCCTGTCTCAGAGTGGCTGCGATCAGGGGGAAGACTATCCACCCAGCATGATCACTAGCAAAGAAGATCATTGCTGAGTTCTTGTGGATGTAAGTGGCCTGGGATTGTTTCTCCTAGGGTGTCCTCAGCCATTCCTCAGAGAGGGTGCCTTGACAGCGGCTCCTACCAGCCTGGCCTTCCCGAAGCTCAACCCTTGCCTCATGGAGCTGTGCCGCTTTTTCCAGCAATGTCTCTGCATGGCCCACTGGAGGGGTCCTGGGACAGATGCCGTGAGGTAACCTGGGCACGTTGCTGTCATTTCCATTCAGTATTTACAGATTTCCCCATTTGTCATGGCTTTGTGCCCACCACAAGCAAGGCAGGTGTAAGTAACCCCAGATGGGGCTCAGGGCACTTCAAAGAATCAACCCTGAGGAGTCCTCTATCTGACTGCATGTCTTTGAGAGCAAGGATGCAACTTCATTCATACTGGAGTCCCCAGAAACAGGGGCAGAGAAAACTCAGTAAATGCAGTTGAGACAAACTGAGTTGAGCTGAGTTGAACTATGCTTAGTTGAACTGAGCTGAGCTGAGTTGAGAGGAGCTGAGTGAAGCTGAGTGGAGCTGAGTTGAGTTGTGTTGAATTGAATTGAACTGAGTTGAGTTGAGTGGTTGAGTGAAGTGGAATTGAGTTGAGTTGAGTGGTTGAGTGGAATGGAGTGGAATTGAGTTGAGTTGAGTGGAGTTGAGTTGAGTTGAGCTGAATTGAGTTGAGTTGAGTTGAGTGGTTGAATGGAGTGGAGTGGAATTGAGTTGAGTTGAGTTGAACTGAGCTGAATACTGTTGAGTTGAACTGAGCTGAGTGGAACTGAGCTGGGATGACTGTGGACTTGAACTAGTTCCTGACCCCAAATGTCCTCATTCTGCTGAGGTTTACTAGAAGATAATAATCCGAGGATGTGCACATCTGGATTACAGTTCTTTTGTACATTTCTAGCAATCACTTGCTTGCCAAATAAGGTCATGAGCAGACAATGAAGCTGCATGCAGTGTCTTAGACTGCAAAGGTGGAGCCTGGGCAGGCTCCTGCTTACTCGGTCAACCTGCCCTTTGAGGGGCCTGGTTCACTCTTGCGAGTGAGCTTTGACTTTTCCCGTAAAGTGCCCGCTACTCTGCCAGCTTCCTGCTCCCGTCTTCATTCAGAGCAGATAGAAGCTGTTCTCCAGGGTAGTTGCTATCCTTTGTGTTTTCAAAGTCTGATAAGCAGTTGTGTTTTGACGACTGTTTTGCAAGCACGTAGGCTGGCAAGGTGGGGAGTGGGGGCCAACCAGACCACTGAACCCACCAGCCCCCCAGGAATCCCCACCCGCTTTTTCCTTGGCCTCTCTCTGTCGTTCTCCCCTTCTATTCACATTCCCCCTTCCCTGGTGTTTTTTCTTTGCCCTCCTCTCCTCGCACTCATGCATGCACACACCCATTGGGCCAGGCGGGTGCAGTCATGGGGTGTGTGTAGCAGCACGGCTCATGGAGACGAATGGCAGAAAGGGTAAAACCCCTGGAAACTCATTTATCCTACAGCTAGGATAACAGAAAACAAATCACTAGCTTTGCCTATCAGGCTAGCTGAGGGGGGTTGGGAGTGGCTGCAGAACCGTGCTCCATGTACACGCTAGAGGGTGAGGCTGAAGCCCAGGAGACCGGGATTTGAATGTAGACACTACCACTTACAATGCACTGAACGAGTCCGCTCACCTTGCTGAACCCGTTTGTTTGCCTGAGTCTGTGTGGCTCTGCCTACACTTCTGGCCTCTTGTGACCCAATCGTAGAAACTCTGCTCACTCAGAAGGGGAGCAGCTCCCTTCCTGTGCTGTCGACGAAACCACCACTGACTCCTGCCCACCCTCTGCATGGTGAGCCTTGCTCAGTGGTGCTGGCGAAGAGACCGGGGACAGCATCGGTGCTCTCACGTCCACTCTCATGACCACGCAGGAAGCCCACTGCTGGCTTCCTTGGCGCATTGTGGCAACAGCAGCCAGACACCCAGCGGCCTTGTCAGTTGTTGGCGGTTCTTGTCATCGTCTCTCTTATGCTCCGGGGAGACCACTTGGGGTCACCAGCCCACAGGCAAAGCTGCCCTGGTGCCATCTGTTCTCGTCCAGGCACTCAAGACCCACTCTGTGCTCCAGGCAGCGCTGGCCAGAGGGAGCTGGTGGGTCACAACGCATTTCCAGAGCACCTTCCCGGCCAGTTCTCTGCCCACTTACCTGCAGAAGCACCTGGTAGGAGGGCGTAGAGCAGTGGAGAGGTGCCTGTGAGCTTTGACTGACTTTTTTGACGCTTTTATTGCTACTTGGACGGT
This sequence comes from Uropsilus gracilis, assembly GCA_004024945.1. Lineage (NCBI taxonomy): Eukaryota > Metazoa > Chordata > Mammalia > Eulipotyphla > Talpidae > Uropsilus > Uropsilus gracilis. The sequence goes on from PVHY01025670.1 coordinate 13,009, forward strand.
ATTTCCCGTTGGTTCTTTCAGCCCTTCTCACCTCCTCATAGTTAATTTCTTTCATTAAATCCCCGCTGTCAAATCACCTGGGCCTGATGCCCGTGTCCACACCACTACGGCCACTTGAAGGCAGCATGAGCTCAGGCCAGTCAGCACCCCCCCTCACCTTCTGCCTCATCACTCTGGAGCAACTGGTTCCCCCCAGGGGGAGAGCCAACTGCAAACGAGAGCCATGGGAGAGAGATCAGAGGCTGCCCAGCCAAGCTCCTCGCGTACAGGCAGAGGAGCAAGGGGAGTGGACTCAGAGTCCCAAGGGACCTAGTGACCAGTTCTCCTGCAGAAAGGCTCCCTGGGGTATGACCGGGCTCTGCTCTGGCAGCTCTTCGTAGCCACCCTGAGACAGCCAAGCAGGCTGTTACCTGGCAAAGCATTTGCTGCACTGCCAGCTGTCAGAACACTGCATGTGCCCTCTCCACCCCCTCCGGAAAACCAAGTCCCGAGCATCATCACTGATGAAGCCCCACCACAAGCACACTTAGCCTCCTGCTCCCCTGCGAGTGCGGAGTCTAGCTAGCTTTTTGTTTCGGTAAAAGGAAGACCCAGGGTATTAAGAAACCAGCTTGAAGCCACAGGTCCTAGTAAATAGCTACTCTGGGACAAAAGCCCAAGTCTCGTCTGAGCTTTCTCCTACTCCACCTCATTCCTCCTCTCCTCCCCCACCCGAAGATGATAAAGAGCAGCACATCCTCTTTTTCGATTCTGGTTTCTTCCAATAGACTTCACAGGCTGGAGAACTCTAACTTAAGTCTTCACACAGGAGACTGTTTGACCTAACCCCCACATGTCTCAGGTGAAGGATGTCGAGAAAGCGGACTTGCAGAGACTCTAACGCTCACCCCGAACTTAAATCTTTAGGTACTGTCTTGGGCACTACTCCTGGTTCCTGAAGAATGCAACCTACATCTGTCAGCAGGTGAAAAGGGTGTCCCGGTCGCACAGTGAGTAACGCACAGTTTGACCAAGTTGTGATTTGGCAATAGTGTGTTATATGAGCAGGTGGTTTCACAGTGGTCAACTTACCTCATCATGACCGGTGGTAGAAAGAACCATCCAGGGGATTTCTGAGTTCCCTTCACCAAACAACCCAATGTTCATGGTTGGGGTTGGGGATCGGGGGCAGGGTGGTGGGAAACAGGCGTCTTCCTGACCAAGCACTGTTGCTTTTATGGGATCCCAAGCATCTTTCTTACGAGTCCCTGTGTAGACTACAAGGACCAAAAAAAGTCCAACAAAGGAGAACCCGACATGAAACGCTTGGCCAAAGCAACGTGTTTACAAGGAATTCAAGAAAACAAGGTAGCCTCGGGACTGGAACCTCATCCTTGTCCTGATGATGTCAAGTGCCACTGGCATCAAGAGGCTCCCCACCTCCCCCTCCCCTCCAGCAAGCAAAAATGACCAGCCAGTCTATGTAAAGCTGGGTACTTTGCATAGACTGTTCGACCCAGGGACAGTGAGCTAAAATTCATGAATTATATTGAACCTTGAGAGAAATCCCTTCTTGATGGAACGCAAATAGAAGTTAGGTGTTCCCGCGTTCCTGTCTTCGCGATGGCTCACAGCTGATGAACAGCAACAGTTTAGCAACCCAATCTTCCCTGTGGATCTTAAAGAGCATCTGACGGGACCCACAGCATCTCTTCTTAGACACCCATTGCTTTTGCTCTCTGTTATCTGTCCTTCCAGAAGTTACCAAGTGAAAGTCCTCCTCTGTCTTTTATTCTATACCTACAACTCACTAAGTCTCCTAAGAGCAAGCTTTGGATTCTGTCTCCTTATACCCCTCCTGTTTTCTTTTTTCCCCTCTACTTGCTTCTCTCTGAACTTTCACCTGTAAGCCCATCACCCCACTTCTCCCATCTTCTTTCCATCATCACTTTTTCTCTGCAACATGGAAGCCAGTCACTTGAAGGGAGGGTCTGGGGGCTCAGTAATCAAAGCAGAGACCCTCCCCCTTCCCACGAGGAGCAGGACCAGGCCATCTTGCAGACCACTCATAACTGAATAACCCTTCTCTAGTCCCCGCCATGTTACACCCTCTACACAAACATCTTCCCCACATGGTGGACTGATGAATTCACATTGCCTCAAATGCCAACTGGGGAGATGGCGCATGGGCAGAAGAGTGAAAAGAAGGCTGCTTTCAAGCTGCCTTTGCTGCTGGCTGGCACAGAGGGTGTGTAGAAGCCTTGCTCACACTCTGGCACTGATGCGAGTAATGCCCTGGCCTGTGTGTAACCTGATACTTGACTCGGGACAATCTGGGCTACCGCTGTCAGTATTCAGTATACATCTCTGCCATGCTTCCTTATGCTAATAGGTAAACTGAGGCAGATTAAAAAATTTAGATTGTGTTGAGCAAAAATCAACTTGAGTGTGGCAATGTCCAGTGTAACAGAGAGGCAGCACCTGTGCAACATGAAAGACTCTTAGAGCCGGAAGGCATGGGAACGGGGCACCATGTTGGGTGAGAAAGAGGACCCTGCTGTGTTCTTTTAGGGGAGGGCAGAGTCTGTCAGGAAGATGGCCCCAAACTAGTGCTGGACAGGGGAGTCCTGGTGGGTCAGTTTGAGAGTTCATTTCTGGGAAATGGGTCGTTTTAAGATTCCACTTTTGTCATTGAGTTCATTCTTGGTCTGGTGACATGAGCTTTAGCACAAGCAGCTCTAGCGTGGGTCAGCTGTCCTGGGGGTTTTGTTTCGTAACACTTCTCAGCACCTGACTCCTTCTTCTTCTTTTTAAGCCTTAAAACAAAAATGCCTTGAGAATATCTGCAAGTCTGTGTAGACCTTGACCGCACAATGGGGTCCTCCAGTTGGCTGGCAACATCCCTCTGTCCACCCCTGATCCAAGTGGCTTATATTTGAAGAATCCACCCAGGATGCAACCAGATGTCAATGAGGAGAGAACAGCTCTTTCTGGAAGGAACACAGCTCTTTCTCTCCCATGAATCCATGAAGGAACTGAAGGGACTGAATCCATGAAAGAACAAATGCTAACAGCTGCTGCCAAGTGACAGCCACCAGACATCTATGCTCGCGAAACTCCCTTCAGACTTACAGCAGTCCTGAGCTGGAGGAGGGGAGTGTGTAGCACTACCAGCATGGACTAACCAGTCCAGGGACTGAGCTGACGCAGCACTGAACTGACGTAAACCTGCAACTTTCAGAAGAGGGCAAAGGATAAATGAAGAAAGCCGAGCCTGTAGGATTCACAGAGGATTCTCAATACAGTTCATCTAAACTCAGCGTTAAGCAGGCTGTCCTGTGGGTCCAGAAAATCTTCTCAGCACCCAGGAGAAGGGCATGAGGACCTCGCTTGAGAGGATCTGAGAGCTGGTTTTGATAGTTTCTTGCCTTGTGGCTCTTCTGTATGTCTCTGTATTGGGGGGCCTTAAGAGCACCCTCAGGTTTCCTGAGTCACAAATAAGACTCAGAATTCAGAAGCTGTTGTATGTTCCTGTTTACTTTTACTACAGCAGAAAGATACACAGACAAGCACAAGGAAAAGGTGCAGAGGATGGAGACCAGGGGAGCCCCAGTGCCTGTGTTCAGGTAGTCTCTCCGGGGAGTCACAGAGGGACACTTAGGTCTTCCTGCAGGATGAGGGACAGCTGATGTCCTGAATCATCAACTGGGAAGTCTCTGAGTCATAGCCTCGGGGTCCTTGTTGGGGGTCAGTCATGTAGCAGAAAGTCCCTGCCCCCCGCCACCCTAGAACTCAGGCTGCTACCACCTGCTCTTGATGCAGGACCCCTGCGTTAAATCACATTGTTAGTTCGGACCATCGGAGGGGAGCAGATCCCAGGGACACAGATACTCTTTTCACCAGGATGTTCCAGGTGGCAGCAGGCAATCTCCCAGGTCAGGCCTCTCTCTGGAACACCGAGGCCTGCTAAGATGACCCTCACCTGTGCACCGAGGTGTCACCTCTACGGTGAAAGGTCCCTGTAACTATCCCAGGTGGGCAGTGGCTTCGGTAGCCTTGCAAATGCCATCTCTCATGACGAGCGGCTTCTCTCTCTCCAGGGACCTAAGCTCCTCTCACCCTAGAGCCCTCTCTCTGTACACCTCTGCCCCACCCCTGGTTCACTGCCCGGCCTGCCGGCGTGTCCCAGCCCTTCATGGTCTGTGCCTGCCCTTTGGGGAGAAAGGCCACCTTCCATCTAGGGTCTAAATGCTACCCGTTTCCCCCAGTGGAAGGCACTTGAGTTCATGCAAACTCCCTGCGAGTAACCAGGTTCTGAAGGAGGGGAAACTTGAACTTCAGGGAGAGAAGCCTCCAGACACTTGCTGTCAAGCCTGACAGAGACAGAGCTCATCTTAAGCACCAGAGCACGTGAGGGGCCCACAGTCATGTAGATGTCAAGCTCAATACCCGCTCTCACGGTTTGGGGGGGTCTGCAAAGGGCCCCGAGTTCTCAAAGCTAAGGAGGAGACAGTCAGTGTGCTTGAGAAGGCATGTCCACCTGGATGGGCGTCAAGGGAGCTCCCGTTCCCCCGTGTGGGTCACCTGGCAGCCCCCTCTGACCGTAAGCGGACAGTGAGACCCTCCGGCAGGAGAAGGCCCCCGAGTGTCCCCAGGAGTGATGGGGCAGCTGGGCAGCTAGGGGAGGAGTGGAAGGCTCCGACCCAGCAGCCCAGCTGCCCACACCCACAGCCCCCAGCTCTAGGGGGGCCGATGGCTGAGCTTGATTGTAACTTTCAGAAGCTGCAGCGTGGAGGGTCCCTCAGGCCTGGGGGGGGGGGTCCTGACCTCACGGCAAACACAAGGCCTCAGAGGTCCATGTGGGCCAGTTTTCTGGGGTCGTTGCAGGGGCAGCAACGGCCAGACGAACCGGGGCCCCAGGGTGACGTGGCCCAACGCTGGAGTCCATGGTCCCCTGGGGGGAGGGGAGGCTCGAGCCAGCCGAGCTGGGTGCGTCCTGGTTTGGGGGTGCCGCCACACAGGAGCCTGGGGCGCTGATGAGGCCAGAGGTAGGCCAGTGGCTGTTCCTGCTGGAGACGTGGGCGGGAGGAAGGAAGACAGGGGGAGGAAGGAAGACAGGGGGAGGA
>PVHY01025671.1:0-18126 GCA_004024945.1 Uropsilus gracilis
CCGTTCCTCCTTCCTCCCTCCTCCCCCTTTTATTCTTCTTTCTTCTCCTCCTCCTCCTCCTCCTCCCCCCCTTCCTCTTCTTCCCCTTTCCCATTCATGACTGAACACACAGTATCTCTCTGGAACCCAGTCCTGTATTGAATGGCATGTGATTTCTAACAGTGAAAGGGTCACATTCATGGTCCAAGGCCCTTGAGTCCATAGCTAAATCTCGTATGGTCCAAGAACACGCCTCAGAGGATGACCACTGAAATAGACCATCCATCTCCATAGCCTAGACAGAGCAAGCATCAGTGACCAGAAAACAATGTCCTTCAGCCATTGGGACCTTGACTTCCATCTTTGAGACTGGCTCTGGCTTCCCCTGCCCATGGAAAGGCTTTATCCAGGTTGCATGCTGTGCTGGGAAATACCTTCCCTCATGCATTTCAACAAAGTCAGGCTCCTGCTATGAAGAAATAAAAAGGATGGGATGGTTACTGGGTAGACCACCAAGAGTGTCTACATCTCCTGAAGCATCAGAGCACTAACAATGTCCAGAGGTAATGCTTACTGCAGCCCCATGAAGTGAACATAATGTGAGTGATAGATAACTCCAGGTGGGAAAAAAAATTACCTCCTGGAAATGACAACATAAATTCCAAAGTAGGTGTCTTATAAAAGGTCAGGTCCTGGCCTTCCGCCATGCATTTTCTACTGTCCCAGAAAGGCCACTTTAGATGTAAAACTTCAGGCTATCCACTGCCCTCCGCAACCTTGATCTCTTGGACCTAAACCTTCTTTCCCTTTAGGAGAGACTGTGTCCCGTCATGCACTTGTTTCTTTAGAGGCAGCAAAGGCAGTTCAAAGGATTCCAGGGGGAAGGGAAAGCGAGCTGTATGATTATGGGCTTCCTCAGCATTAGGGGGTTTGCTGGCTGAAAAGCCAATGGACCTAGATCTTCTGGGTCATGGGCATCCTGGCTTCTCTGACACTTCTGTCAATTGCCTGAGGAATGACTGCCCTAGCACTGGGAACAAGAAGAACCTCAGTTGCTACAACTGAAAAGAAAATGAATTGGTCCATCTTAGTGAAAAGATACAGGCCTTGGTGATCACAGGTGGTTGGTCCAAGGTGCTGGCTCCTTAGTCCCTGGTTCTGTTGGCTATAGATACATATGGACACTTCATGGCCAGCATTCATGGTTAAGGAATTATCAGTATGATTATAGGTGTTCTGGACCTTAAGTTTATGCAGGACAATTTCTATTCTAGTCATCAAGGGGTCCCAAGGTCACGCGACTTCCCCTGGAGTCGATGACGATGGTCAGGAAACAGAATGTGCTTCCTGACGTCATTAATTAAGAATGATGCTTGGACCATGATACCGTATATGAAGCCTAATGAAACTGCTAATAGCCAGTGATTTTCTACTTGCACGAACAGTCATTTCACATGGTTCAACTTAATACATGGATGTGGATGAAAAATAATAGAAACCCAAGTGGTTAAGAGAGCAGGCAGGAAACCAGCATAGCCAATCTACAACCATCTACCCTCACCGGGGAAGTTGGCAATATTTCCGTGGTTAGCTGTACTGTGTGCCCGCTGTAGGCCATAATGGTTTGATTTGTCAATGATGCCTTGGTTTGCATATTTACAAGTGGAGATCACTGTAGCATCTGCCCTTGCAGGATTGTTATGTGGATTCAGTGAGTTAACAAGCACACATTTCAGAAGAGACCCTGGCACTCAACAGCTTGTAGGAAGCTACCATTGCTGTCATTTCTGGGCAAATCTACCTCCAGTCACCAGGGCCACAACATTCAGATCTGGCGATCCTCTACTGTTGCCAATACCAACAGCTGCATTCCCAGTGTTGTTCAGTTCTAGGGTTATTAAGCCTTGGAGTCATTATTCATTTGCATTTCCTCACACTAAGAAAATGTTGTTTGCACCGGTGTGCTTACCCACAGCCGTGCACCAATCACCGTGCTCTCGAAGTCAATTAAAAGCAGCCAATTACCCCAAGACATAAAGTGAATGAAATCTTCTGACATCCTTGTTTTCTAGGAAGCACTGGGTGGTGGAGGCACACAGGTTTCCATGAGGTGCCTTGCTTTGTGCGCCTGTCAATTCCGAGGGCAAGGCCCAGCTTGCTCTTTCTTCCCCTCCCTCTTAAAGGTGGTTTACTTTGTTTTTTATTTTTTGATTGCATACATATATAAATTAAATTATTGTCTACCCCAATCACCTTGTTCTCCCATTACCTTGTCACCTGTGAACCTTCTTAATCTCTTGTGCCCTCCCCCGATTTTACTCCCGCCCCCTCTCTTGCTCTGTGCTTCAGTTCTGTTGGCAGTTTTAAATTATTCTTGTCCATTTGTGTGTTTGTTTTCTTTCTATCCCTCCTATAAGTGAGACCACCCTGTATTTCTCTTTCTTTTTCTTTCTGGCTTATTTCCACTAACATGATTCCTTCTAGCTCCACCCATATTGCTGTGAATAACATAAGTCTGCCTTTTTGATGGCTGAGTAATATTCCATTCTGTACACAGACCACGGGTTTTTCAGCCATTCATCAGTTTTCAGGCTTGTTTCCACATCTTAGCAAACCCAGTCATGGGTCCTCTCAGCCACACCCTAGGGAAGTCATCTTGGTCCATGTCCCTTCCTCTCGCCAGACACTGATCACAGCCATCCAGGCTCTGCCACCAGCCATGTTGCCCTGGGGAAGACTCTGGCCTCTTCAGAAGCCTACCTGCTCCCGCCCCCTCTGTGCTGGCCTCCATATGAGCAGAGCTGCACGGACGGAGCCAGAAGTCAACCGCTCCCCAGCAGGAGTGGGCGGTATTGGGGCATGAATGGACAGGAACAGGTTTCTCCTTCCATGAAATAAGGCCCTTCATCCGTGTGGCCTCCATCACGCTCAGCTACAAACGTCTAGAACTCGGGGTTTGGGGGACACTGGTGACAACTCCCTTCATCCGTCCTACCGTGAATTCCCAGGACACCCTCTGTGGACAGACTTTACAAGGGGCACACACAGCCCGAAGCTCCCAAAATACAGAACCACATCAGCCGCAGCCAGCGAGCCCACCCATGTCTCCACGGGGAGCATCTGCCCAGCACCAGCCAGGTGCCACTGGGAGCGAATGTGACTTCTGTCCGCCTGGATAGTAAAGTCATCGCACCTTCCATGCAGCCAGACTTTTGCATAGTGCCTCAGCAGTCCTGCCCAGCCCTTCCTGTGTGCTGACCCTGGGCCGGGCAAGTGGACCCCTGGCCCACCTTCCATCGTTGAGGTCACTCTGAAGTAGAGGCACTCGCCCTGAGCTATTTCCAAAGACACTGAGGTTCTGTCCAAAGCGGTCAGCATGCCCAAGGCCACGGTGCTGATACACATGAGTCTTGAACTTGGGGTTAGCCTCTAGCATGAAGCTTCTTCATTGCCACAGTGCCATGTGCAAACTCCTTGGGGACTCACACAGGCAGCTCTGGCCGCTTCCTAGCACCCAGCCGGAGCTGCGCCCCTATGAGCCCCACCCACCTCTGTGACTCGCCTCTCCTACCTGCAAGGGCAGCTGAACGTCGCCACTTTGAACATCAGCAGCTGTTCCCAGCTTGCGCCCCATCCTCTCCTTCCTGTCACCCTCCAGCCATGACTACTGTGTACCAAACACAAGCCAGAGGCACTTGCTCTGGAAGCATCTCAGGTATGACATGGATCCAGGAAATCTGGCTCCCGGCCTGCTGGAACTGGCAGGATCAGGCCAGCACATGTTGCTGCCTGAATGTGGGCCTTTGCTAAAGACACGTGGCTCCCTCCGCTCTCCCTGCATTCCTGGGGCTTGACCAGATGGTCCACGGTCAGCGTTCAGTTTCACTTCCCAGCCCTGACTGTTGTAACTTGCGGGCCGCCCAATAAGACACAAGGACTCCGATCGGAGTTCACAGCTACAGGTAATTGCTCTGATGCTCCAGATCCGCAAGTCAAGATGACAAGCAAGACCGCAAGCAATCTCTGTGACAACCTGTTCTAGGGCAACACCACCCCGCCCCCCATGGTGAAACAAGCAAGCAGGTAGAGGATGTGTTCCCATAACTATGGTTTCCAATAATGCTGACGTCCATCCTCCATCAGGTGGACAAGACGGTTGTCAGGAACCACCAGGAATAAGGGGAGGCAGACACAGGCTGTGGGGCAGCCAGCCATGGCGGGTCCTTTCCACCGAGGGCAGGGAGAGGACGCTGGCTTCCACGTGGAGGTTGTGACCAAAATGGAGTCACTTTGGTTGGCCTGTGCCCAACCCTGGCAACATCCCGGCGCTGGTAAATGCACGGGGGTCCTTGGTCATTCCTCATCCTCGAGATGTCCACAGCTCTCTGGGTGTGCGTCCATCAGCACAAGATCCCTGCCATGTTGGACAAACACAGCTGGCAGAGTCCCAGCGTCCATTTCCCATGCTCGCCTGACCCATCGCGAGGATGCTCTCCGCATGCAAGCAAACAGCTGTGCCTAGAAGGGTGGTCACTGCGTCTTAGGCCTGGGTGCCACGTGCCCCGAGGACAGAGATGGTGCACATGCACCAGGGGTCTCAGCCGGCTGGGCTCAGGGGAGCTCTTCCACCAGCACAGCCCAGTTGTCCACCCAGGTCTGCACTCGCCCCTGGCAGGAGGCTTTCTCTGAGCGAGCACACTCCTGGCTCCCAGGACCATGAGGTTGGTGGCCCGTCCAGGCGACACTGTGGCCTCATTCTCGTCTGTGCTGCTGCTGCTCATGGCCATCAGGCCCCAGACAGGAGATGGAGGACACCCAGCTGCTTCTTTTCGGTTCTGTTTCCCCCACACTCTGTTTCTCAGGGTTCTGTGCCCCCTGGTCACGCTCGGTAACCACGAGGCGAGCTGGGGACCAGGGCATCCTGTCTCCTCGAAAACGGCCCACAGACACCCCCGGATGCCACCACGGGTGCTAAGGGACAGACAAAATTCAGCTTTCCAGGTCACCTGGCCTAGGCTGGAGAGAGGGCTTCATCGAGACGATAATCAAGTCTCAGCCAGCAGGTCTGGGTACCCATCAGCACCACCTGATGTCACCTCCCACGGGCTGAGATGGAAGACGCTCGCTGGCCACTGGCCGCTGGCCGCATGGTGCCAGCACACGTGGACAGTCCAGCCTACAAGCTGCCGGCTCGCAGGGAAGTTAAAAACATGTTTATTTGCTGCCCAGAAATTTATGAAAATAGGGATCTACCCCAACTATCAATATTTCGAGCTTCTCATGAAAACTCAAATCTCTCTTTCTGGAAAACAGGCAGTGCAGAGTCCAGAAGCTCATCCCAAAGACCCCTGTGGACAGCGCAGACTCCCCCATTTTCCACAGCGGTCACCATTTCCAACTTCTCCCCAAGGTCAGCAAACACATGTTCCCTTGACATTTTTTTAAACCTAGATTTTTGCTTTTCAAGAAAAGAAAAGTAGGATGAAATGGAGGTGGCTGCATAGTCTTTTCCCAAAGGGGGACTACATAAGTTTTTCAGGGGTTTTTTTTATCATAATTTTTCCCCATAATAATTTTTTTAACCCATAATAAATGTGTAAAGGAAACCCCCAAAATGTGATTAGCAGGAATAAAAGATGAGTGAAGAAACACAGCTTAATGTTCCACTCTGAAATAGAACATGGTAAGAACTGTGATCGACCGCTCAGGAATACATTCAGCTGCAAGTAATGGAAAACTCGAGAACATTGGCTCAGCTAAGAGAGTCACTGGTACGATCCTCCTTTCTCTTGACCCTCTTCTGTGTGGCTTTGGGGATCGTGGTGGGAAAGCATTTTGCACACTTCGGGCAGAGAGAAGGCAAGGGACCAAGGCAGCCCACCCTGTGGCCTCTCTCTGGGCTGCCAGTCAGGACTCCATCATGAGGCTCCTTGCTGCAAGAAAGCAGGGAGACCAAGTTCCTGTCTCTGGAAGCAAGACAGGTAAGGAGAAGAGGGCGCTGAATGACTTTGGATGAGCCCCTCGAGTTACCAACATGATCTGTGTATAGAAAAGGGCTTGGAAGCAGCAAGGATGGAAATGTCAGCACATGAACGTGACTCGCTCACGATGCTCTCCAGGCCTCGAGGGCACAGTCGCTGGTCTGAGACAATTGCAACTTTTGCAAATGCGAAGTAAACGTTCAGAGTGGGCGTGGGGTGTGAGAGGAGCCCCCCACCCACAGAGGGTGGAGCTCAGGAAAACCCACAGCCTCCACCTCCAAACTAGGCTTTGCTTCTCCCACCAAGACCCACACAGAGATGCTGGTAAAATAGTCAAATTTTATTTCTTCATCAGAAGTGACCCTAGCAAGAAAGCCAACTGACTTTATAAGCTATTTAATCCTTTGAGTATAGTCATCAGGGTCTAAAGGAACATCTACATTTTCCTACCACGTTTTATTGCATTGTGTGGGGGGGGATGCTATTCTGTTATAATAATGTTTGCAATTTGGGGGACTTGAATACACCTCTGGTGACTCTCAGGGGTCTGATGTGCAGAATAAACTACTCACGGTGTTGTAGGGATCAAAGGTGATACCCTCAGGGAAAGGTTAATCATGGACAGATCAGGAAGATCCATATTCATTGAGACCAGAGCGTAACACACACAGGCCCACACAGTTAAAGACATAGAATGTTCTTTCAAAATAATGTAACATCTCAGAGAGCTAACATTTCCTACCTAGGACACTCAGGGGAAACACCAAAGCAAGCACAAAACTACCCAAAATAGACCTCACAAAGTCCATAGAATGGAAGGCATTTTCTTTTCCTAAGCAAACCTCATTCAGAGACTATGTCCTTGACTTAAAAATTCACTGCAATTGCTTACCTGATCTCTCGTGCCCATCTGAGCAGGATGAGCGGATCTAAGTACTGACAGCAGCAAGAAATGATGCAAGGATTCCAAAGAAAGGGTTGCCAGGAGCCACTTAATGAAAGGACCTCAGTCACACCAGGCCAACGCTAGCTCCGGACAGTCATAATGGCTTGTACCGGTCACTCTGATATACAGAGAAGAGGTTAACTTTCACTGAGAATCATTGTTTAGAACATCAGAGAACTGAGGTTTCTATTTCCCAAATGATCTTCATTTACATCATCAAAACAAATGTGTTTCCACTCTTCAGGGATTAAGTTTCAGTTATCTGGAAAATTCTTACCATGGAGGACATAATCTCTTAATAATGCTGAAGAAATACACTGTATTTTATGTCTGTATAGCTGGAATGATGTCCCTATGCTCAGTTTGTCAAAACATAAGAAAACAATATTCAGAAGATCAGTATTCTTTTCATTCATCCATCCTGAGTCCAGCTGTAGCTATTGCCACGTCAAACACAGGCTGACATAAGCCGGCTGAAGGATAGCGATGGAACCACCCTCACTGAGTCAATGTGATGCCAATACAAATGGCTTCTCAGGGGCTCCCAAACCCCTTCTCTCTCTACCACACAGGCAGGACAGGACAGTACAAGACAGAAAGTAGGACAACCAGAGTAGAACCTTCACTCACCACAAGCCTATGGCAGCCCAAGCGTGTTTGATCAGCCTGGTCAACTGAGAGGGGCCACTTTCAGAAAGTGGACACTAATAATAAGTTCCATTCCAGAAATAGCAAGTAACAGCTTCCAATTCAGGTCCTTCATCTAGGCTCTTCTGTTCAATCCCCTGCTTCCTTGGAGGACCTCCCTTGATATTTGAGAGCCCAACAGGAGATAACCACAGCTTTTTCATGGTGGGTTCTTTTCATATCACTTTGATAGTCAGAAAGACAGCTTTCTCCTGCAGCCCCAGCAGGAGCCAGGCCTAGTCTGTATGGCATGCCTTTCTCAAATGCACCCAGTCATAGGGCGACGCCATCTTGCCCAGAGTCACCAAAAACAGCCAGGGAAAGGCCTTTGCTCTAGAGGTCATGGGGAAAGAGAAAATGAGCAACTTCTCTGCATTCCTGAGTCCAGCACTTGGCATCTGCAGGAAAATTAAGGTGCCAGAGAGCAGCTGAGGATGAAAAGACTAAACACAGACAAGCAAGGAAGGCTGGAATGAAAGTGCTGTGTTGCTATCAACCCCTCAAGCCAAGAAGCATCATCTTCCTGATTAGAATCACCTGCCATTTTTCCAGCATTGCACATATTTACCTGTGTTATTTAGTCCTCTGAGGTCACTATGACTTGTTCTTATTGCTAAAGTACAGGGAGAAGATCGGAGACAGAGGAAAGTAGATAGGAACTTACCTTAGTTGTACTTGAGGTCTTCACACCAGATACGGAACTTCTAGGCCCACTTCCCCAGTCAGTGCTCAGCATCCTCATGTTCCCAGACATGTTGCCCCATCACTCCACAGCCTCTTTCACAGAGTCAGGTCAAGGTGAAGCTGGAACCCCAATATGGGAAGTATTGAAATTTTGGCATTGATGCCATTATCTGTATCTGAAAAACACAGAGGTAAAGATGGCATAGACAGGATAAGGGGACTTTTACATTCTTGCAAATTCTAGGTATGGACCCTGGAGGAGGGAATGTATCAGGTGGAGGGAAACTGGAGCCCTTGGCTTTTAGGAGAAAGAAAATAGAGAGATGAAAGGAGCAGAGACTGGACAGAGGACTTTTGGGGAGAGGAGAGATGAGAATGGCAGGCAGGTAAAGAGTAGTCCAAGAGACCAGGCTGGGCAGAAGCCCCCTGAAGAGTGAGCTGGAGGTGGCAAGGAGCCATGGTGGCCAGCAGAAGAGTGGCCGGTGTGGAGAGTGTGGCACCGCAGCAAGGCGGCATCATGAGCTGGTATCTGGAAATGGCCAGGGTGGGGAAAGCTGATCTGTGCATCAGCCATTGTGGAAGAAATTGGAAGAGACTTGGAGAAGCGGAGCAGCTCGGAACACTGCAGAGAAGAAGCCAAGAGAAGATGCCACAGAAAGACTGGACTTTGCAGAGTGCCTGCCTCAGGTTTGGAGGGGCAAAGGGTACCATCTTGGACATGTGTTGTCGGGACCTTTGGGACTAAGAACGGTGGCTGGGGTAAAGTCACTGGCCAACTGTGGCTTTAAGGAATTTTGTTTTCCCTGTTAATGTTCTCTTGTAAAAAAAAAATCCCTTGTTAAACTGCATTTTGGGTGGCAACTGCTACGTGCGGGTGATTCACACCTGTGGCTTGGTGGTTAGCAGCTTTTGCCCTTTTTGACCCGATTTCAAAGGTAACTGTCTCACCCTGCTGAAAGGAAGCAGCCCGGTGCCAGGCAGGTATCGGTATAGAGAGTTCAGATCCCCTGGGGCTCACACAGACTCGGGTTCTGTGTTCTGTTGCTCTTAGTCCCTGCATCCCCCATTTAAAGTTTCCAGCTCCTGTTAACACCTCTGGTCTCCTTTCATCACCATGACCGAGTAGTGTCAATACAACCCATCCACAGAGTGACACCTCAGAGCAGCAAGAAAGGCTAAATGGAAGGGAAAGGGTGGCAGATACTAGTTTCACATGGTAAGAGCAACGGTCTGGCCCTAGCACTACCAAGTATCTGACAAACCCCAGCAAGTTTACACACCACGTTGCTGCTTCCTGTTCGCCGCCTCCCATTCCTCCCGTATCTGTCTCCTCTGATCCTTTTTATTCGCCCATAAAGTTGATGGCTTTCTCTCCACTAAAACCTCTCAGCTCCATTCTCCTTGGGGCTCTTATTCCCAGATCTTAAAATCTTTCCATCCCTTTAATTAGATGGACCCTGGAGACGAAGCCAAAAGCTTTGGCTGCCAGAAGGAAGAACTGTTTCCCAAGGAAGCAGGAGGCAGGCAGCTGACCTGCCCTCTGCCTGCCATTCTGCCCCAGGCGCAGGCCCCACCTGCCATGGGGCAAAGGAAAGCAAATACATTTGCAGGGATCCGCTTCCTTCTCCTGCCATCACTGATGCCCTTCCTTTTTAAAAAAAAAATTTTTATTTTGTAATCATCGTACAATATGGATCATGTTTGCATGGTTGTGTTGTTCCCCTTACTCCCCACCTCACCCCTGCGTTCTCCCTGCCCTGCTTTGGTCACTCCAATTCCTCCCGCTGCAGGTCGCTGATCCATGCTCGGACCCCTGATCTTCTCCTTCCCTGGAGCTCTGTCCTCCTCCAGGGTGTGGACTTGCCCTCCTGGGCAGCAGCAGACCAGGCCGCTCAGGTCTCCAGGAGTAGCTGAGGCAGAGATTCAGGCCAAACATGTTGGCATCTTGTTGTCGGATAGATACATGGTGGCTTCTCCAGGCTCCTTGCTGGTGTCTGTCACCTGGTGCTGGTTCTGTGCCCTACAGTTCCAACATCTGAGTTTGGGAATCCAGCTCCAGCTGCTGGCGGTGGAGGCGTTCACTGCTGCCACAGACTCCCTAGGTCCCCAGGTCCAGCTCCTCTCCGCTCTCCTGTTACCAGCTAGTTGGAGCTTTCCACTGAGAACTAAATGATTGAACGCTGTGTGTCCCTGCACACCCAGCGGAACCCTAATCCCTGTATCTTCTCCCTCTTCTCCACCCACCACTGCTTTCTTTTTTTTCCTTTTAACCATCACTGTCCTGTCCCTGAAATCAGTCATCAGCTTCTCACGGCCCTGCCCGCACCGGCCCCTCTCTGGGGCTCTCCTGCCCGCTCATGGGAATGTTCGCACCTCCTGCAAACTCATCGCCAGCACCTTCAAAGCCTGCATGTCCCGGCCCACACAGGGCTGGGGGGAGCCGGATCCGCTGGAGTCTGGAGCAGATTGGAGGCCGCCGTGGAGCGCTGGGAGCGAGGGGACATGAAGGTCAGCCCCGGGGAGAGAGCTGCCCAGGCAAGGGCTGGGCTTGAGAGCAGGAGTGCAGCCCAGAGAGGGCGAGAGGTGGGAACCCGGAGAGGGGATGAGTCACACAGAGCAGCCCGGGGCCCGGGGCCAATCCCGCGGGGCAGCCGGGCCAGGCAAGTCACGACAGGCGGAGCGAGAGTGAGGTGAAGCTCAGGACAGAGCCAGGAGACAGAAATGGCAGAGCTGGGGGGCTGTGGGAGGCGAGTGTGAAGCCAGGAGATGAGGCGGGGGGGGGTTCCCAAGGGCTGAGTCTTCAGTTCAGATGCAGCCAACATCACAGCCCTCTTTGGTACGGGCTCCTGCTGGGAGCCTGGTGGGTCCCTGTGAGGGCCTGGTGACTCCCTGGATGGAGTCATCGCTGCCCAGCGGCTGCCCAGGAGAAACGACTCCGGCCTCCCCAGACACTCCCTTGGCAGGTCAGTTAGAAGCAGAGCCAGGAAGAGATTTTGCTAATTAAGATGAAGTCGAGAAAGCTGAGTGGAGGACCCTGAAATGCCTGTACATGGAGCTACCATTCGACCCAGCCATCACGCCTCTGGGAACCTACCCAAAGGAGACCGCAAGGCTTAGCCAAAGGGAGGCCTGTGCTGGATGGTCACTGCAGCACTAGTTATAACTGCAGGGGCTTGGAAACAACCCAAATGCCCCAAGACAGACGAATGGATGAAAAAGATGTGGTGTATCTATACCATGGAATATTACTCATCAGTTCAAAATGATGAATTTGATGCATTTGCGATACCATGGATGGACCTAGAAGGAATCATAGTAGCAGAAACAAGTCAGAAAGAAAAAGACAGCAACCGAATGGCGTCACTAATAATATATGGGACATGGGAAAAACAGACAAAAGTTCGGGAGGAAAAAGTCAAAACAAGCCAACAACCAAACTGCACAACTGGGGGTGGGGGATGGGTGGGAACAGTCAGGGAGGGGAGGGGGTGGGTGACCCCCGGGGATTACAGTGATGTGAAATATACATATACATATATATATATATACACATATATATGATTTATTATTTAAATTAAAAAAGATGAAGGTGAACTAGATTTATAGGCTTTGACCCACACAAGGACCACGTCATAGCATTTAGCCTAATATCACAGGAGCTCAGACGAGTGACATGAGTTCTCCAAGCCTTCGTTGTTGATGATACCACCTGCCAAGCTAGTAGCTCTTCAATGAAGTCACAGACCTCAAGGTGCCTGGCAGAATGTCTTCTCTCTGTAAATGCTCAATAACTACCAGCCATTGCTACCCCTACTTCAGGACCAATAAGCAGAGTTGGGTTGAGTGAGAGTCAAACATGAGAGCACCCTCCAGGCTGGAAACAGGCAGATGAAATATTCCTGGTCGCCCTCATCCAGCACCATCACTAGCTGGTTTAATTCAAGTGATGGTGGAGCGTCTGCTTCAAACCACACCTGAGCTGGGAGCCAGTCATGGTGTTGAATGATCCTATCTCTACCCCCGAACGACCTTAATAAGTCACTCAACCTCTTCAATTCTCTTCTGCCATCTGAGGCCAGCCCTGCCTGTGACTTACTAGCACATGGCTGCTCCATGGGAAGAGGCTCCTACGTGTCCCAGTCTCAGTCCTCACCCAGGCCTTCTGGTTAATGGCAGCTCCCAGCATGCAGCCCATGCTGCAGTGAGCACGTAAGCCCACCGCCCTCTCATTCATCCATTGCTGCATCTCCCACCAAGACTCTAGGGCCATCTTGCCCTGGGCTGTCTTCACCAACCTGCTCTGTTGACCGACTCGTTTCTTCCAGTACGGGCAGATCTGGGAGGCTGGGCGGCTGGGAGGCTTGGTCTTGGGACAACTCTTCCCTTTTATTGGGATTGTTGAGTTTCAGATCGAAAATAATCCTTGGCAGCTGGAGATGTTCTCATTCAAAAAAAACACACTCATTAAAAAGACTTGCAAGGCTTCCGGGACATCAAATGGTTTTCACGATGGAGAATGTTAATTGGCTGGAGCAGAAGGCCGGGCAGGGAGCACGTTTCCCTGGAGCTGGGTGCCACTGCGGGTGCAACCGAGGCCGAATGCCCACAGGTGTCTGGCTGAGCCTGGTCTCCTCCCACAGGGAGGCTGAGTGGTGCCAACGGCGCTGCAGCCAGACGACATGTTGCTACCGGGAATCGCCTTATGTCAGCGGGTGGAAACTGCACCAACACGCAGACTCGGAGCGGTGAAATCAAAGCCCTGCAACTCGCTTTCATCTCCTCCGTCCACACCGCCGGCTCCGAGCTGCACGTGCGGCGCCCTGTGCCTTGGGGAGATGGGAGCTGAGCCGCTCAGGAGCGCAGGCTGCAGAGACCGTGGCAGCCAAGCCACATGGCCACTGCATGTCACCACAGGGGCCTTAGCGGGCGGAAGCCGTGAGGTCCACCAGGCGGCGACGGCCAGGTCTGGGAGAAGGTCGCTGAGCTCGCCTGGGAGGGAAAGTTTCTGCTGGACCAGCTGGAGGCCTTGGGCACAAGGGAACCACTCAAGCTTCTTTCTGGTTTTTTTTTTTTTGAGACTAGGTCTCGCTATTTTTGCCCGTGGAACCGCAGACTCACGTTGCCAGGGGGACCACAGACTCAAGAGATGCCCAGCCTCAGCCTCCCAGGTAGCTGGGATTACAGGCGCGTGCCACCACACCCAGCTATTTTTTGAGACTAGGTCTCACCATGTAGCCCCAGCCGGGTCGCAAACCTGCGATTCCTAGTCTCGGCCTCCCTTCCCAGGCTGGGATTAAAGGTGCATGCCACCATGCCCAGCCTCACTCAAGTTTCTGGTGTTTTGGTTTTTTTTTTCCCTTTTTTGATGATGTCTCTCCAGTGGGATCAAGATGGTCTTGATGGAAACTGAGAGCACAAACTCGGAGAGGAAATCAGAGTTGCATTCAACCTCGAAGCTGCTTGAGGAGATGCAGGGGATGTTGTGTGATAAGCTGTGCCTGGGAAACCAACAGGAATTCCAGTGACAGCCCTCCTAGGACAGAGGTGATGACCTCCAGGGGCCCCAGGCTCCTTTGCCTCCATTCACCCCTGGAGCCAGGGGAGGGATGAGTCTTGGCCCCAGAAATGGCTGAAAACAAGCTAGTCGGGCACGCGTGCTGTGTGTCAAGCTTGCAGTCAGTGGTGGCATAGCCCATGGATGGTATGTAGAATCCTGGGATAGGAAGGTCATCCTTCCCTCAATTAGCATCGTCCTGCAAGGCAGCTTTTCCCAAAGCCATGGCCAATGCCATTTGCTACTGTTCCGTGGAGTTAGGTACTGAGCAGAAAGAACCTCCATAAACCCCTTTCCAGTGATGGCAACTTGAGGCTCTCTCCACCCCTCTCTCCCCAGCCTCCTCCTCCTCTTGAAGCAGGTCAATCAGTCACGAGCATGAGGTGGAGTCACCAAGTACATGAAGTCAAGGCCATAGTGGAAGCAGGGTGACCACGAGAGGGCAGGAGCCAGTCAGCCCTGCTGTCTCCTTGACCTTGGCAATGACGTCATTGGAAGAGCCTTCTCTTGTCTGTCATGAGGAAGTGGCTTATGTCTGCTCTCTTGCTTCCTTTTTTTTTTTTTTTTTGAGACTAGGTCTCGCTATTTTTACCTGTGGACCTGCAGGCTCACATTGCCCGGGGTACCACCACTCAAGCAATCCCCGGGCTCAGCCTCCGAGGTAGTTGGAATTACAGGTGTGTGTCGCCACGCCCAGCTATTTTTTGGGGGACTAGGTCTCGCTACATGCCCCCGGCGGGACTCAAACCACGATCCCTGGCCCCAGCCGCGGCTTCCTAGGCTGCCACTTACAGGCACGTGCCACCATGCCCAGCCCCTCTTGCCTCCTTCTTAATGATTGTGTGAGAATTAATGAGGGAGCTTCAATGCTCTTCTAACTCCTCAGGATCTGTGGACACAAGTCCCTTTAAGGGGATGGTGAGTGGAAGATGCAGATGGAGACTCTGCAATGAACTCCCGTAAGCGCTTGAGCTACAGGAAGGTTCTGAAGGTTTCCATGTGCCAGGCCATCTCTCGGTGCCTTGAAAAAAATAAATAAAACACCCTTAACCCTTCTTTTTTTATTATTTCTATTTTTTAGTTAATTTATTTTTTTGTGGGATGAAAACAAGTTATGGGTAGGTATACATATTACAATACCATAATTACAAAATTATAAACCCTGCAAAGTTATATATTATTTACTCTTATGTGTGATTTAAAAGTTTCAGATACCACAGGAATGATAAACATCACATCCAGTGTACTGATTATTTTTTCTGGGAAAGTATAATGGCAACGAGGATAGAAGAGATGTCGACAGAGAATGTCAATTATCTCTGTGATGGCTGATTTTTTTTATTTAATCTTTTTAAATTTTGTATATATATATATATATATATATATATATATATATATTACATTATTGTGTACCCCAGGGTTTTCCCATTTCCCTAACACCTGTTAACCATCCTGCTCTTTTGTGACTTTTGCCTCCCCCACCTTCTTCACCCTCCTCCTCTCTCCCGTCATCATTCAGCCCCATTAGCAGTTTTAACTTTTTCTTATTCATTTGTTTGCTTTTCCCTTTATCTGTCATATAAGTGAGACTATCCTGTATTTCTCTTTTTCTTTCTGGCTTATTTCTGCTAATATGAGTCCTTCTAGCTCCATCCATGTTGCTGCAAATGACATGTTTGTCCTCCTTGATTGATACATAGTATTCCATTGTGTACATAGACCACATTTTTTCTAGCCATTCATCAGTTTTGGGGCATTTGGGTTGTTTCCATATCCTGGCTATTGTAAACAGAGCTGCAATAACCCTTGTAAGGTCAGGAAAAGTATCAGTAGCTTACAGATGAGAACTCAAGACCCAGAAAGGTGAAGCCGTCAACCCCTAAGGCCATACAGTGAGTGAGCGGTGGGAATGGGGCTTCAGATCCTGAATCACAACCTGATCCCACACTGCACTGCATGTTCACCTTAGGCCTTGACAGCTGCTGGGTCCACTATGCCCTGGTCAAGCTGCTTCTATAACTAGAGACAATGATGTCACATTTATTTCTTGGAGACCAGGGCTCATTCTGATATCGCCCAGACCAGGAGTGCTCAACAAAGGAGCCAAGGAGGCGTTAACCTTAGATCACTGACACCTGTACCCAGATGTTTCCTGCAGTACTATTGGCAGTAGCCAGGACATGGAAACAACCCAAACGCCCCCAAACAGACGAATGGGTCAGAAAGCTGTGGTCTATATACATGATGGAATACTATTCAGCCATCAAAAAGACAGACTTATGTCATTTGCAGCAACATGAATGGAGCTAGAAGGAATCATAGTAGCAGAAATAAGTCAGAAAGAAAGAGAAACAGGGTGATCTCACTTATATGAGGGATAAAGGGAAAACAAACAGACAAGAAAAATATAAAGCTAACATTCAACAGTTCCAAGCATAGAACATGAGAAGGGGAGGAGGTAATTGGGGGGGACACAAAAGATTAAGATGATGGTCCATGGGTGATAAGGTGGTGGGAGAACCCCAGGGTAGATAATGATGTGAATTAATTAGCTCACTTCTCTGCAAACCCAAGGGTTATCTGGCCCTTCCAGATGGAGGAGGCCTTTGGAGCTTCAGGATAAACACTGTGCAGCAATTGGAGGTGCCTGCAAGGGGAGGGGTGGGGCAGCACAGACCCTCCTGCTATGCACGGCTGGCCAGCTGGAGCTCTGTGCCCTGGCCATGCCAGCCATTCCCAGATGCTACTTGGGAACTTGATGCTGCTCCGATCAGCCCCTCAGCAGGCTGGGCACCAGCTGCTGTTAGGGACCCACAGCCCCCCCCCCCGCAATCCTTCTTCTTCTGAGGCCCAGGCTTGGAGCTAAGGGTGGGATGGTGGTGCCCAGAGGCCAGCCCCAGGGCCTCTAGTGATCAGTGTGGTTCCTGCAGCTCCTTCAGCAGTGAACGGGCCCTGGTCACTCATCTGCTGCCCAAAAACCAGTCTCCTGATGGGTCCCAGAGGGGAGAGCAAGAAGGAAGGCGCTGATTTTTCAGTCACAGTCTGATGCAGCTAACTTCGGCGGCACCTAAAAAATGATCAGTAACTATTTCTCCAAGGAGCAAATTAAAATAAATGCCCCACGGGTTTGTCTAGAAAACATCCAATTAGGATACTAAGTGCCAGTTTCCAGGGCCCACGGGACTGTTCTGTTTCACCTCCCTCTTGCTGTTGATGGTCATCCAGGTTCTGAAGGGAATGAGATATAGATACAAGCCCCTTCAGGAGAGCAGACACTCCCCAGGGGAGTACAGGAGACACAGTTTGGGGGCGCATTTCCTTACCCCACCCTGGTTTTCAGGGCCATTATCTTCCTAACAAGAGTCACAAGTGGAATATTATTCAGCCATCAAAAATGACAAATGTGAGGCATGGGTGATAACATGGATGGAGCTAGAAGGAATCATGTTAGTGAAGGTAAGGCAGAAAGAAAGCGAAATACAGGATGGCTACCACTTACATAGGGAAAGCAAACAAATGAAAGGACAAGAAAAAGTTAAAACTAACAAACAGAAGCACCAAGCAAGGGTGGGGGGGAGGATGGACCCAGGAGATCAGGATGATAGGTCATGGGTGACAGGGTGGCAGGAGAACCTTGGGGTAGGCAACGATGTAAAATATATGTAATCGATAAAAAATAAAAAGTCAGGGCTGAGGCTGATTTAGACCCTGACAGAGGTCCTCTCCAAAGGACAAACCTCACTGCCCACCAACTTGGGGTCTATTGGCGTGGCTGTAGCACACACTGCTTTCTTCTCCAGTTAACAACTGAAGCGAGCACCTACTTTTTCTGGCAAGGAACTCGGTCACCTCCCTCCTGTCCTGTTAGCTTCGCCCGGGCTCCCAGATGAACGACCGCGGGAGGGTTTTAAAGTCCTGGGAGCGGATCCTGAGTTAGAGTCCTTAACTCACTCTATGACCCTTCACGGAAGGGCACGTTTAGCTCTCAGACCATTTTACAGACAGAGACATGGAGGCAACCAGCAAGGGCCTGAGCCCCTCTCGATCACAGCCTCTCCCCACACACAGCCTTGGGATCCATCCCGCCTCCCCGGCAGAGCCGACACATGATCCGTTTGCAAAGGAGGGTGGCTGGTTTGGCTTTCTTACAGCCAAGCTGAAAGTCTTAAATTGGTAACATGACAGCCACCACAGGAAGAGCTGTTGTGACCATTTTACTCAGTTCATCAGCAAGAGTATCCAGGCAGGCACGGGAGGGAGGAAGGGGAAGGGAAAGGGAGGGAGGGAAGGAAGGA
>PVHY01025672.1:0-18125 GCA_004024945.1 Uropsilus gracilis
TGGTGCCATTATGTGCCCAGCAATTAGGCTTGCTGTATGTTGTGAAAGCATTCTTCAGTGAGATAATCCCTTACCTTCACTTTCTATGTGTGTCTCCCTGTCTTTCAGTGAGCTGTTCTTTAGAAGGACTTTAGGTGGCCTTCAAGGTCCCAGGTGAGTGCATCTGTTATCAGAAACAGAAATTATAGACATTGTTGCTCTCTAGGGAATCCAACCTTAGTTCAATAAGTACATTCATTCTACAACATTGGCATTTCATACACATATAGGTTTGCTAACTCTGTGAGTGTCAGATCTACAAGCTGTGACCTATGGACAGTGAAACTGTGTTTTCAGTCCTCAAGTGGAGCAGAATGTAAAAGTAGGTAATTTCTCCTGCTTTGGCCCTTCTGTGAACATTGCCGTCTATCTGCAGAGTAGCTCTGTGCATCCGAGGAAGAGAATATTTGGGAAATGTGTTGACACCTCATAATCAGTATCATCAGGGAGGTACATGTCCATAGTGTACAGAGTGAGAAAGAGGCAAATCTGTTTCTTGGATGTCTCTTTGCATAATACCTGTTTGTCTTAATTGAAAGGTCGGTAGGCCACCACTAGGGATTGTTAAGATTTGGCAATGTCAGTACATGAATCCTGAGCTCCTGGTGATCCTGGCTTTTTGTTTTTATTTAGTTTTTATTGTTTGTACTTATCTATCTATATATCTATGCACAAATTTGTGTATATGTATAAAACCTCTGGCTTTTCTTAAGTTGCTTAAGTAATTCCATCTGTACAGTTGCCCCAATTCAATCCAGTTGGGTGGCAGTGAGTGCTTCCCTTCAAAGAGAGACTACTTTAACAATGCATTCTAGCAAAGACCACTGTCATAAATGATCATTACAAATAGTCCTACTGAGAAACCTGGAGCCATAATTCATCTGTATAGTAAGATCATTTGACCATTATTATACATCATAACTGAATCATGACTTAAAGATTCTTTGTCCATGCGTTATCATACAAGGACACAGATTTCTTAGCCATTTCTGTTGTTGACATTGTATTAACTGTACAGAGGTATCTTCATTTGTATATATATATAAATATGTATTATATATATTATATATTCACTCATGTGTTTGTTCATTGGTTGATTTTAATTTGTGTTTTAGTTGATACATCTGTTAATTTAGTGTCATACTTATATTCAAACTTTCATGGAGGTATTAGGAACTACATGCTTAAGTAACAGTTCCAAAAGAGATTGAGTCATTTTCCTGACAATTTTTCATCTGTACTCTTTATAGTCACTGTGACCCTGATGTTCCACCTGATCCAGTGCAAATTGTGCTGGAAAAATTTCATGCTGGAAGACACAGAAACTTCTATCCACCTGGTAACCCACTCTCCACATCCATCTGTGGTAAGCATATTTAGGTGCAGGATTATGGATAACTACGTGAGCTTCATTTGGGTCAATGATGAGAACAATTAATCTTAAGAGAGATGGTGACAAAAAATTGTCATGGGTGGTGTCATCTGAGGCCCAATAGCTTACTGTCTTGGTAAAGAATGCTGGAGTCCTGTACTTCATTTTGTTGAAAAAAGCTTTTGTTTGAGACAAATGATTGTTGGAGGACTGTCGATGGGTTTCACCATTGGAAGATGTCCTTAGAGTTTAGGCTTGTGTGTTTATCATAATTCACCATTAAAGACATGAGTTGGATGGATTCATTTGCTCTGTTTCTCTCCTTGTGTCTTTCAGTGAGCTGTCCTGTGGAGGTCTGAAGCATGTCTTTCGTCATCTGAGGTGAGTGTATGTCTGTCTTGTTATACATGTGCTGGAGTATATGACTTCTAGGTGAGACAAATTTTTAATTTTTTTTAAAATTGAAAATCACTTAAGTGAATATAAAATAGAACAATACGGAAAGGAAATTCAGTTGTCAATTTAAAGGTACAAATACCCTAAAGGAACATGAGAAAAGTGTTCACAATAGACAGAGAATTCCTTATTTCAAAGTTGAATTTGCCTTGGGAATGCCATGTTAGTTGAGACCATCTACTGATGTTGTTTACCTCTGAAAAAATTATCTGTTTTGATCTTAGAGGATACAGAAAACATTGGAAGAATTCAATACCATTTTTTAAAAATTTATTTTCCAAAGGAATAATATTCAACTTAATTTTTTATTTACTTACTTTCACCTGAGGTAATATTGGGGTGCTTCCATCAGGCATTACACCATAGTGTACTCTCCACCAACTCTGCGTAAGACAATTTAAGCTCATAATTCATTTCACAACTTTTGTGAGCCTAGATATCACTTGGGGTAACTTCTCATGTGTGTCATTGAAACTATGAGTAGTCATACTTCACACTAAAGACTTGAAGGATCCTGACTCCCACACTGCTGTTTACAAAACAATCCCCTTAGCAAAACTCATGCTCATCGTAGCCAGAAAGTGGACTGAGAGATAAATCTGTCCATAGTGTCCATTTTTTGCTCTCAGATGGCAGGGCTCTTGCCATCTGGCAATTGAATGGATCCACATGGCAATTGAATGGATCTTTTGCTCTTGGTTATGTAATTTCTTGTGATTCACCTTTGATCTAGTATCTCACCAAAATGGTAAGTGAACATCCAACTTCAGGACTTCACAACAGGATAGATGTCCTCGGATGATTGCATATCCCCAGGAAGGACTACATTTGCAAGAATTGCTTAGAATTGGTGCTAAGAATGATTTGCGATGTGATGTAATGATATCATCACATTTGCCTGAAGTATAGGAATGAGCATTTATATCCTGATGGTGGATATCTGCACTGCTGATTGGAAGGTGTTGTTGGAATTTGTGAGGCACATGGAAAAGAGAGGCAGTTTTGGGAAGCATGATTAAATTGTCCATGGTAGGTTTTGCATCTGTAACGATGTGTGAACCAAATTGAAGTTTCCTGAAACTAGTTTTGTAAAGAATTAATTCCATGGGTATCCTGGTGTGTTCACTGTTATTAGACCTAATATATACCCACTGTGTATATTTGCTATTGTGTCAAAATGGGCAGAAGCCTCCAACCAACAAGCCACGGGAAAAAGCAGCACTTTTAAAATGCGGCTTCATCAGCCCAGCTTATCAGATTCACATCACCCACGCCCTGCAGTTGCCAATAAAATGCAATTTAAACAACAGGGTTTATTTACAAGGAAAAATAACCAGGAAAACAAAAAGTCTTTGATGTCACAGTGGCCAGTTTTTTTACCCCAAGTACCGTTTTGTCCGAAAGTGCCAAACATATGTCCAAGGCACCCTGCAAAGTCCCGTCTTTCTCCAGCATCTTCTCTTTGCTTCTTCTCTCTCTAGTATTCCGAGCTATGGCTTCTCCAAAGCTCTTCAATCTTTTCCAACAGATGCTGATGTAAAGTCAGCTTTCCAAATATGCCACCTTGCCACAGCCCTACATACTTCCTTTACCAGGCCTGCCTTTGGCAGCAGTTGGTACTTGTCAAATCTACCAGGCCTGACTTCAGCAGCCTGGTCTCCCCTGGCCTGCCATTGTGGCATCCAACTTCACACTGGTTACTTCTCTGCCAGTCACTCTCCCATCATGGCACCTTGCCACCACCAGCTCACTCTTCCAGGGGCCTTCTCCTGGCCAAGCCACAGGGGCCTGTTCTATCAGTCTGCCATTCTCATCTCTCCCTCCTCTCTCTTCACTCGTCCTTTTTATCCACCCTTTTCCTGCTTCTTGCTTCTTCTCATGGGTCTTTCTCTCAGACCCTGCCCACTAGGGCATTTTGACACCCATACAATTTTCAACTGCTGTCACTACCCAGTGTATATAAACCAGGCATAAGAGTCACTGGCAACTTTGTTGCTGACACAGTCTGAGAGGAGAGTGTTCTGACTGCAGAAGAAGAGACTCTCTCAAAAAAGGCAATCAAAAGAGATTGGCCTTGTTAATGGATCCTTGAGGATGACTGATGAAAATCATGTTATATTTCATCAACATTTTTTTGGTTTATTTTATTTTATTTTAGCAATCCCCAGCCTCAGCTTCCCAGGTAGCTGGGATTACAAGCCTGTGCCACCACACCCAGCTAGTTTTTTGGAACTAGGTCTTGCTATATGCCCCAGGTGGGACTCGAACTGCAATCCCTGGTTCCAACCACGGCTTCCTAGCTGCCATTAACAAGCATGTGCCACCATGCCCGACCTATTGTGTTTTGACAATCCAGGATTTCCTGCCTCAGGTGTAATCACAGTAGCACTCCTACCATCAAAGAATCCATAGTCCTCCACCATACCACCATCGTTCATTATGCTCTACTCTATAAATTCCTATCTATTTTCTCTCTTTTACCTCCCCATCCCAAAGCCACAGATCTGTGGTCAACTTTCAAGTATCCCTTTTAAAGTTTGTTTTTGTCTGACTGGTTTGTCATCAACATTTATATGTTCATGCTAGAGGTACTTATCCTCACCATTTACTATTGCTTACTTAATTACTTATTGATTTATTGAATACCCCACTGAGCCCTGAAGGAGTTACATGCTGAAGGCTCAGTGCTCAGTGATGGATAGCTTTTCATGTCACTGCTTTCCTCATCTCTACAAAGGAACTGCTGCCCTGAAGACCTCATTTTGTCCTGCTGATCCTGGTGCAAAATAAAGTGTCCAGCTTGGGGAAGACACAGAAAAACAACCCTCTTTAATGTCATCGTTTCCAGCCTTCAACTTTGGTAAGTATAACTAAGGGAAAGAACATTGGCGTTTCCAGAGTGCCTTGATTGGACCAATGATGAGAATTAATGGCTGAGGACATATGATGTTTTGGCTGAGGCCAAAATATCAAACTCTTACAGGACTTATCTGAGACCCATTTAGGTGATGATCCTTGGCAGTGTTTGGTGGAGTATTTACTTACCTCCTTGACTAGAGATATTTGTACTTGAAAGCAAAAATATAGAGCACCTCTTGTGCCTCTCTATCCTATTGTGGGTGTCTCCATGACAGATATGCTCAGGTTTTAGGTTTGTTTTTCTAATTTGTATGTCCTTAGTTAGCCTAAAATCGGAGAGATAGTTTAGCTCTTTTATGCTTCTTGTTTGTGTCTTTCAGTAAGGTCTTTTGAAGGTTTGTTGGTCTTTTGAAGGTTTGTTGTGGCCTCAGTTATCTCAGGTGAGTGTATATATATCATCATATTTAGAGGTCACACAACAGTGGGAATCTAATCTTAGATCAATAAGTATTCCAACCACTGTGTATCATGAATATAGTTATAGGTTAGATTTCCCATTGAGAGTCAGTCCTATAAGTTAGTAGTTATGGACAATGAAAGTTTATCCTTAATGCAGAAATGGGGCAAACTGTAAGAATAGGTAATTTCTCCTCTGTAAACCCACTGTGTGCAATGGAGTCTGTGTATCCAAAGGTTGAGGCCAAAACGCCAGGATCCTTGAGGGACGTTAAATGCTGGGATTTGTACAGAAGTGTCAAAATCAATTTTCATGGGCACCTGTCCATGTTGTACAGTATTGGAGAGAGTATGATGCACAGAAGCCAATCTTTCACGGATGTCTCTAGGAGGACCCTGTTGAGTACACATTCTAATGTCCAAAAGCCATTTCTTGGAGTTCACACGGCTTCTACATGTTTCAGGACTCCTGTTCTGCAGGTGATGGTAGCTGTTCCTTAGTAGCTCCTTTTGTATAATAGATCCAAATTGGTCACCTTAAATCCCAATTAAAATTCTTCTCCTCAAGAAAAGGTGATTTAAAAAAAAATGCTCACTGAAAAAAAGATTTCTGTGAACTTGCATAGAATGATGTTGAGAACAATGGAGTGTGTTAATCTCCACTATACAGCTATATTACCAAAGCACTGCTCATAGTGTTATTTTTT
The DNA here is from genome assembly GCA_004024945.1 of Uropsilus gracilis. Lineage (NCBI taxonomy): Eukaryota > Metazoa > Chordata > Mammalia > Eulipotyphla > Talpidae > Uropsilus > Uropsilus gracilis. The sequence goes on from PVHY01025672.1 coordinate 5,890, forward strand.
CTTAGTCCATATGTTTCATAGGAGCCTCAAATTCAGTTAGTTTCTTGCATTGGTTGTATTTCAATATATATGCATTTATGCATTGACATATTACCATATCAATTTATGTGTTCATTCATTCATTAATTTTTTTAATTCATTTATTTGTTGTAATTTAATTTATTTTTGAACGCTTAGTAGAAATGTGAAGGAGTTACATGCTAAAGACACAACTCTTTATGAGTGTAGTTGTTTTGACAATTGTCTTTCTACACTCTAGCTAGCAATGGTCACCATGAAGCACCCATTCTGCATGCTGATTCTGGGAACTCCAACAACTACAAGACACAGAAATTCATATGCACCTGTATCCCATTCTGTGGAAGGCAGCTGTGGTAAGCATGTTTAGGAGCCAGTGTTTAAGAGCAAGTTCTGAAGACCTGCAGAGTACCTTATTTGGGTCAATGATGAGAACTCTTAATGGCTGAAGAGAGGTGGTGACCAAAAGTCTCTTGCAGGTGTCATCTGAGGCCCAGTATGTTACTCTCCTGGGACAGGATGGTTAGGATTTATTTTCTTTCTGTTGAAGTAATGTTTTGTTTGAGGTAAACATTGCTAAAGGATATTCTGTGTAACTGTTGTGATTATAGGCTTCACATGGTCAATACCTGCTGATGGTGTCTGTATTTTTAATTCATACCTTATCATTGGTAGCAACATTCCTTAGCACCTTTATTCTCTTTATGTCTTCCAGTGAAAATTTCTGTGCAGGATTTAAGCACATGCTTAATCGTCTGAAGTAAGTGAATATCTGTTCTCAGAGATAGAGACATCTTACCCCCAGGCAAGACCAGTGTTAAAGCAATAGGTCATTTTATGTCTTTTTGAAAGTTAGATCCCCTATGTGATGATTTCTCGTGAATGAAAACTATGCAGTATTGCACTCTGAACAGTCAAGACATATCTTATACCTTAGACGGTGATTATTATACTGTGAAAGGAGGAGGAAAGACAATTTATTGGTCTGGAATATTTATTGCACATTCACAGTTGAGTGAAGAAAGGTGGAACATAGTAAGTCAAACGTACTTAAGATATGGTGACTGCTGTGTTCTGCATTAGTGTTTTAGTAATCCCCGAAAGTGAAGATTCATGATATCAAGAGAGTGATATTGAGAAGTGTATCTACTATGACACTTAACTGGAGGACCATTTAAATGATCTCAAAATGGCAGGCCCTTGAGATGGGATCACTTTTATTTTTTCAAATTGCTTAATCCTATGATCTGGTTATGTCCATTATTCTAGACTAGGTTTTTGTTTTGTTTTGTTTTGAGGGGACAAATAAGGTTTTTTTTAAAAATAATTTATTTATATATGTATTTCACATATTTGTATTTCCTGGTGTTCACCCACCACCTCCCCTCCCTGACCGTTCCCACCCACCCCCCATCTCACTTGTATACTATAGTTTGGTTGTTAGATTGCTTTGACTTTTGCTTCTGGACTTTTGTTTGTTTTTCTTATATCCCATATATTAGTGAAACCATTAGGTTTCTGTATTTTTCTTTCTGACTTGTTTCTGCTGATATTATGTCTCATAGGTCCACCCATGTTATTGTAAATTTTTCAAATAAGACTAGTTTTTGACTTAGTGAATCACCAGTTTTTGTTCTTTACATCAAGACCAAAAGCCTGATATAAAGTTGTTGTGAGCAGGAAATGTAATGCTTGAGTGCACTAGATAGCAGTGTGTAGAAATCCTGAGAACCATGTTTGATTACCATTGTGATATCAGTTTTGCTGAATTCTGAAAGTGGAAATTGATCCAGTGATGGAATATTTGATTGGGATATTTTGTCATGAATTTTGAGGAATTTTGCAGAAGAGATTGGTTTGTGGAACCTGTGTTGAAGTGGTCCATGATAAAGCATGCTTGCATGAGTGGAGTTGAGAACATACTTAGGATACTAGTTTTCTAATGATTTATTTCGAAGATCATTTTTGGCATGCAAAAGAACATTAATCCCATCAATTTATTCACTGATTTTTGAGTGCATAGACAAGAAATGAGGCTGAGGAATTACTGGAATTCATTCTGTCAGCTACAGAGGAGAGCTCTGTGATCAGAGACGTCTATGACCTGGGCCTCTGTGAAAGGGGAAATCAGGAGTTTCTGATCTCTTATCTGGATCCTTAATGATTAATTGATAAGTATGTTAAATGTATTTTATATTTCATCAGCACTTATGTATTATTGTAATAGCCTTTATTTTTACCATTTACATAACTGATTGATTTTCGAAACTAGGTCTTGCTGTGTTGCCTGGGGTAGTCTCAATTCTGTGAACTCAAGCGATCCCCAGCCTCAGCCTCTTGGGTAGCTGGGATTACAGGTGCATACCACTGTGCCTGGCTGCTTTTTCAAGACCAGGTCTCGCTATGTTGCCCAGGGTAGTGTTGAACCCAAAAACTCAAATGATCCTTGGCCTTTTACCTCCCACTGCTTGGATTACAGGCATGCACAACCGTGCCCAGCCCTACATAGTGAATTATTGAATAGAATTTATATTTGTAGGAGTTAATGCTTGAGGCACAATTCTCAAGTGACAGAGTGAGTTGTTTTCCTGACACCTATCTTCTTTATCTCTACCAAGAAACTGTTGCCCAAAGATCTCCTTTCTTCCTGTTTATCCTGGCACAGAGATGACAGTCATGTGTTCAACAGCAACAACACAGAAGTTCCACCCCTCCTTGGATCTGCATTTCCAGAATCAACCGTGGTATGTATATTTCAGGGGAAAATTCTTGAAATGTGCACATGGCTTACTTGGGTCAATGAAGAGAAAAAATGGCTGAGGAGCTGTGATGGCCAATAAAAATCTTGTAGGACCCATCTGAGGCCCAATTAAGTCCTGATCATTGTCAGTATGTTGAGAATCATCGCCTCCTTGACTGGTGGCTTTGTGGCAAGAGACAGAAGATTATTCGATCATATCTTGTGTGGCTCTACTTGGATTATAGGCAGCTACATGGAAAGATATGCTCAGGGTTCGGGCATGCTTTTGTAATCTGTGTGTCTTTAAGCAGTGCCCCAACAGAGCCAATCCTTAGGTCTTTTATTCTTCTTGTGTGTCTATCTTTCAGTGAGATGTTCTTTGAAGAATTTGTGGTGGCCTCAGGTATGACAGGTAAGTGCTTGTCCCATGGTAGATAGAAATCATATAATCATATACAATTTGGAACTCAGAGGCAGTGCAGCTTTTGGTTAATAAATATATTCCACACCACTTTGTATGTGAAATACACTAATGGGTTTGATTTCCCCTTGAGGATTAGCCCTACAATCTAGCCGTAAAAGTGCATCCAACAAAATTATATCCTTAACACTGAAGTGGAGAAGACTATAAAATTAGTCCTTTCTCCTCAAGGAACCCATTGTGGAAATTGAGATGTGTGTGTCTAAATGTTGAGTCAATAATGCAATCATATGTGAGGGCAGATAACTGCTGGGTAATTCATTGGTAACTCAGAATACATTTCGATAGGAAGGTATCTGTCTATGGTGTAGAAAGGTTAAGTGTGAGGGTGAGAGTGAGGGTGAGGGTGAGACACAGCAGCTAGTCTGCTCCATAAATGTCTCTTTGAGGACCCTGTTGGATTTTCATTCTGATGGTCCAAAGGCATTGCTTGGCATCTTAAATATTCACCATTTCAATTCAGTTCATCTGAAGCTCTCAGGGAAGCCAGTGATTATTAAATAGCTGCATCTGTGCAGTGGAACAAATTTCATCTAGTTGTTTCCCAATTAAGTCCCTCTACACAAGAAAATGATGCTTAAACAATGATATTCAGGTTTAAAATTCTTTCTATGAACTTTTCTAGAATCATAATGAGAATGTCGGTGCAGGAATGACATCCTCTGTGTGATCACGTAATGAGGTCCTCTCATAGTTTAGTCGTTTGTTCTTAGTCCATATGTTCTTGAAGGAGATATCATTAGGGCAGATTCTTAGTTCCATTTCTCTCATTGACATTTTCTTAGCTGTATACATATATGCCTTAATCATTGATCTATGCATGCACTTATTTGTGTATTTACTCTTTCCTTTCTTCATTCATTATTCTTTAATGTATTTATTTAAAAAATAATGGGAATAAAATGTAGTTATCACACTATATTTATTATATGCTAGAGATAATATCAAAGGGATTGTGTGGATTTTTTTCATTGATGTCCTTCATTATACCTAGAAACTGTCACCCTGAAGAAGTGATCATGGGCAGATTTGCTTCAATAACTTCCAGTAACAAAAAGACACAAAAACTCAAACACCTGTATTTCCTCTGCAGAATCCAGCTATGGTAAGCATATTTAGGTGAAATATTAAAGGTGAAGTATGTAAAGGCACCTACAGAGTGTGCCTTATTTGGGTCAATGATGAGAAATCTATATGGCTTAAGAGAGATGGTGACCAAAAATCTCTTGCAGGTGTCATCTGAGGCCCAATGGGTTACCCTCCTGCAGCAGGATCATTAAGATATATTTTTCATATATTGATATAGCATTTTGTTTGAAGTAAACAACTCCTTGAGAAATCCTGTGTGGCTCTGCTAGGCTAAAGGCTCATGTGATCAAGACTTGCTCGTGGTGTAGTTTGTGTTTTAATCCCTATCTCATCATTGGAGGCCCCACTGGGTTCATTCCTGAGCTCTGTTTCTCTCTTTGTGCATGTCCATGAGATGTTCTGTGGAGGACTTCACCATGTGACTAATCATCTGAATAACTGTGTGTCTGAGATATAACCCCTGGGTGAGACCAGGGTTAAGGCCATATAGGGAGCTTCACTCCCACCTCAGTGATTCCTCAGTGTATCTGCCTTGTGGGATGGAACTTTAGATAGCCAAGCCATGGCTGAGAACTTGTGTGGAGAGCTCACTATAAAAGAGAAAATATTTATTGCTCAGGTTCACTGTGTTACATTCACATTTCAGTAAAGAAAGTTTGAGGCCAGTAAATCAGATGTATTTAAGATATAGTAACTGTTGTTTTCTGCATTGGCATCTCAGAAACAAATTTTGTAGTGAGGAATTACCCATGGTATCTACAAGATAATATTGAGAAATTTATCCATCCTTGGTTCTTAGTTTAAAGTCCCTGTAGACTTGGTTATGTATGTTTTTACTGACTGCTCTTGGATTTACATAGAAAACAATGTCATTCATATTCCTTCACAATGGACCAGCACACTAAACTGATGGCATATCTAAGCAAGATATACCACATTAAATATACTATGTGAAGGGGGGGTTGTGGGAGGTGAGCTCAGGATTGGGAGTGACACACTAGCCTATGTAGAAGGAATATGTTGCTTTGCTGGTGGTGGATGCCATAGGTGACAATATCTGAGCGGAGAAAGTTCAAAAACACTAGCAAGAATATAAAATAATGATAACTTAATAAATAACAAATTAACTATCTTTAAAATAATATATATGTTTATTTTTTATTTAAATTATATATATATATTTCACATCATTATAATTCCCAGGAGTCACCCACCACCTTCCCTCCCTGACCGCTCCCACTTGTACCACCCTTTCCCCCCCAGCTGTGTACTTTAGTTTGGTTGTTAGCTTGTCTTGACTTTTCATCCTGACCTTTTGTTTGTTTTTCCTATGTCCCATATATTGGTAAAACCATTTGGTTTCTATCTTTTTCTTTCTGACTTGTTTATGCTAATATGATTTCTTCTAGGTACATCCATGTTATCATAAATTCATCAAATTTGTCATTTCTAATTGATGAGCAATATTCCATTGTGTATATATATTACATCTTTTTCATCAATTGTTTGTTTTGGTACATTTGGATTGTTTCCATGTCCTTGCAATTATAAATAGTGCTGCAGTAAACATCTGAGCACAGGTGTCCCTTTATGTAAGTATTAAGGTCTCCATTGGGTAGATTCCTAGAAGAGTGATTGCTGGGTCAAATGGTAGTTCCATTTTCATTAACTTGAGGGTCCTCCACACTGCTTTCCATAGTGGCTGGACCAGTCTTCATTCCCACCAGCAGTGTAAGAGTGTTCCTTTTTCACCACATCCACACCAACACTTGTTGTTGCCTGTTTTTTTGATGTGGGCCATTCTTACTGGTATAAGGTGGTATCTCATAGTGGTTTTGATTTGCATTTCCCTGACTGTTAGTTATGTTGAGCATTTTTTCATGTGCTTGTTGGCCATTTGTATATCCTCTTTGAAGAAGTGTCTTTTTAGTTCTTTTCCCCCTTTTCTTATTGGGCTTCTTGTTTTGTTTTTGTTTAGTTGTGTGAGTTCCTTGTGGATCTTCATTATTAAACCCATATATCTCTTGTGGAGGGCAAAAATGTTTTCCCATTCAGTTGGGTTTCTTTTTGTTTTGTCTGTTGTCTCTCTTGCTGCACATAAGCTTTTCAGTTTGATGTAGTCCCATCTGTCTATGTTTTCCTTCATTTTTTTGTCATCTGTAGATGTTTCCAGAAAGAGATTTCTGAATTGCAATTCATGGAGGGTTTTGCCCAAATTTTTCTATGTGTGTTTTATGGTTTCAGGTCTGACATCCAAGTCTGTTATTCTTTTTGAGTTGGTTTTTTTACCAACTCAAATGCTGTGAGGGAGTTGTCTTGGTTCATTTTTTTTTTGCATGTGTTGGTCCAGTTTTCCCAGCACCATTAACTGAAGAGGCTGTCTTTGTTCCAATGTAAATTTTTCACTCCTTTGTCAAAGATATATATGTGTGGTTTTATTTCAGGGCACTCAATTCTGTTCCATTGGTCTGATTATCTATTGCACCAGTATCTTGTTGTTTAAATTATTGTGGTTTTGTAGTATAATTTGAAGTCTGGAATAGTGAAACCTCCATTCTGTCTTTTTTTGGTCAGGAGACTTTTTGATACTTGAGGTGTTTTGTTATTCCATATGAATTTCTGTAATTTTTGTTCTATCTCTTTAAAGAATGTCATTGGAATTTTTATAGGGATTGCATTGAATCTGTAGATTGTTTTTGAAAGGACGGCCATTTTGATGATGCTAATTCTTCCAATCCATGAGCAGGGATGTCTTTCCATTTCCTTATATCTTCTTCTATCTCTTTTAGCAGCATTTTGAAGTTTTCTTTGTATGGTTTTTTCATGTGTTTTGTTAGCTTTATGGCAAATGGGATGTTGTTTTTAATTTCTTTTTCTTCTGCCTGACACAGAAGCTACTGCCTTCTATGTGTTGATTTTGTAACCAGCTACCTTACTTATTATTTCAAGAAGTTTTTCTGTGGATTTTATGGGTTCTTTACATAAAAAATCCTATTATCTGCATATAATGATAGCTTCAGTTCTCCTTTCCCTATTTGTATTCCTTTTATATCTTTCTCTTGCTAATATATATTTTAAATGTAAAATGCATTTAAACTATAAATGCAAATAAAATAAATAATAATTAAAGAATAATTTGTCTTAAAAATCCTTGGAGCCCAGATTTCATCTCCATTGTCATATGACTTCTGCCTGAAGTAGGGGAATAGAAACATATATCCTAAGGGTGGGATATTTTTGTTGTTGCTTGGGTATGTTATCAGGATTGGGAGAGGCTGTGTAATAGGGCGAGTGTTGGAAAACAGAGCTGTGATGGGCTTTGCTATAGCTTGCTTTCCTGAGTGGAGGTGAGCATCTACACAAAGTTCCTGACATCCATTTGCTGTGATTTAATCCCCAGATAATTGTTAATGTGCCCAGGACCCATAAGCCCCAACAAATATTCTAGCTTTCCCTTTTTAGTGCCAAGAGAAGACATGAGACTGAGAAAGTAATGGACCCAGTGGCATCTCCAAAGATGAGGTGCAATGCATTCCAAGGGAAACTGTGATTAGAGAAGCCTATGAATTGGGCCTCAGTGAAAAGGGAGATCAGAAGTGTCTGGTCTCCTGCTTTGATTTTTAATGATACATTGATTTACTTATGAAATATATTTTGTGTTTCATCAGCACTTATGTGGTATGCCTTATTCTTAGTACTTACATACTGATTTATTGGGCAGAATATTTGCTGCAGGACTTCATGCTTGAGCACAATTCCCAAGTGATTGAGTAGATTTCCTGACAGCTCTCTTCTTTATTTCTACCAAGGAACTGTTGCCCCAGAGATCTCCTTTTCTCCAGCTGATCCTGTTACAAAGGCAACAGTCATACATCCAACAGGAACAACACAGAAATTCATCCCTCCTTGGATCTGCATTTCCAGAATCAGCTGTGGTATGTGCATTTCAGGGGAATAATAATGAAATGTGTAGATGGCTTACTTGGGTCAATGAAGAGAAAAAATGGCTGAGGAGCTATGATGGCCAATAAAAATCTTGTAGGACCCATCTGAGGCCCAGTTAAGTCCTGACCATTGGCAGTGTACGCAGGATTGATGTTTGCCTCCTTGATTGATGACTTTGGCTTTGTGACCAGTGGAGAGACAATTGCTTGAGCACATCTTGTGTAGAGCTGCCTGGATTGCAGGTGGTCACATGTTAGGATATGCTCAGGAGTTAGGCATGTTTTGTGATCTGGGTTTTCTCAAAATATTCCACTATCAGAGTGATTTCTTAGATCTTGTGTTTTTCTTGTGTGTCTGTCAATTTTTCAGTGAGAAGAACTCTGAAGATTTTGCTGTGGCTTCAGTTATCACAGGTGAGTGTTTATCTTTCATCATAGGTAGAGATCAGATACCACATGGAACTCAGGAGGAGTCTAGTCTTTAGGTCAACAAGTTTATTGTGCACCAATTGGGATCTGAAAATATATGACTTTGAGTGTCAATCCTGCATAATAGAACTATAGATAGTGAACATGCATCCTTACAGTTCAAGTGGAGAAAACTGTAAAAATGGAAATTTCTCCTCTGGGAACCCATTGTATACATGATATGTATGTCCAAAAGTTAAGATCAATAACTAATATGCTTGAGGGAAGATAACTGTGAAATGTGTTGCTGACTCAGAATCAATTTTAATAGGAATGTGTCTGTTCATATAGAAAGACTGAGGGTGAGCATGAGATACAGGAGCTAATCTGTTTTATGGGTGTCTCTTGGAAGACCCTATTGAGTATTTATTTCATGGGTCAAAAATCATCTCTTGGTATTCTTAGTACTTCACCAATTCTAGACTCTTAGTGATGCCAGTCACTACTTAATAACTCAATCTGTATAGTGGTCCAAATTCTTAGCTTGTATCCCAATTGTAGTTCTTCTGCTCAGGAAAAGATACTTAAAGAATGAACATCAAATTATAAAGTTCCTTCAATGGACTTTTCAGTAAAGATGATAAGAATGTTGGAGAAATACTCTGATCGTGTAATGATACCGATTCAGAATTCGTTGTTTGTTTTCATTCATATTTTTTGAAGGAGGCAAAAAAGGGGCATGTTTAATGCTGTTTCTGTCATTGATGTTTTCTTAAATGATTACATATATCTAGTAGTTTGTACTTGAGGAACAATTCTCAAATGATTGAGTAGATTTGCTTACTGCTGTCTTCCTCCTCTCTACTAAGGAACTGATATCCCAAAGTTCTCCATCTGTGCTGCTGACTTTGGCACAAAGAAAACAGTAACATGTTCAACAGAAAAATCATAGATATTCAATCCTCCCTGCACCTGCATTCTGAAAATTAGCTTTGGTAAGTTTCTTTAATGGGAATAGTATTGCAATATCTTTGCTGGGTCAATGAAGAGAAAAAATGGCTGAGGAGCTATGATGGCCAATAAAAATCTTGTAGGACCCATCTGAGGCCCAATTAATTATGCCTTGATCCTTACAGAATTTTAAGGATCATTGTTTGCCACCTTGATCAGAGTGCTCTGTGGTTGGGGCAGACAATTGCTTGAGCACATCTTATGTGGAGCTACTTGGATTTTTGGTGGTCACGCATTAAGATATGCTCAGGTTTTAGGCATGTTTTCATAATCTGTGTGTTCTCAAATCAGTCCACCACCAGAGCCAATCTTTAGGTCTTTTTTTTTTTCTTGTGTGTCTATCAATCTTTCAGTGAGATGATCTTTGAAGATTTTGCTGTGGCCTCAACCATGACAGGTGAGTGCTTGCCTCATTATAGATAAAGACCACATACAACATGAGATTTAGGGGGAAGTCCAGCCTATGCTCAATAAGTGTATTTCAAATAACTTTGTATCTTAAATACACTAATGGGTTTGATTTCTCCTTGAGTGTCAACTCTTCAAGCTAGAACTATGGGCAGTAAAGTATATCTTTAGTGCTGAAGTGAAATAGATTGTACAATAGGTAATTTATCCTCTGGAAAACCATTGTGTACATTGAGGTATATGTGTCACAAAGTTGAGGCCAATAACTTTAATATGCTTGAGGGAAGCTATCTTCTGGGAAATGCCTTCGTGTTTCAGAATACATTTAAAAAGGATGGTACCTACCTATGACTTAGAAGGGTGAGGATGAGACAGAGCAGCTAGTCTGTTCCTGAAATGTCTCTTTGAAGACTCTGTCAATGGTCCAAAGGCATCTCTTGGGATTCTTAAATAGTCACATTTCAATTTATCTGGGCTCCTGGGAAAGCCAGTGATTACTAAGTATCTGCATCTGTGCAGTAGAACAAACTTCATCCAATTGTTTCTCAGTTAAGTCCTCTACACAAGAAAAGATGCTTATAAGCAATGACACCAAGCTTTAAAATTCTTTCTATGAACTTTTCTAGAATGATGAAGAGAATGTCTGCAGGTATGACATCCTCTGTGTGATCACGTAATGACGTCCTCTCATAGTTTAGTCATTTCTTCTTGAAGGAGATCTCATTAGAGAAGATTCTTAGTTCCATTTCTCTCATCGATGTTTTCTTTCTTAGCTCTTACATATATGCATTAGTCATTGATTTAGTCATTTTTTGTTTATTTGTTTTTACTTTTTTCTTCATTCACTCATTTTTTAATAAATTAATTTTAATAGATAATCAGGATATAGTGTAGTTGCAAGCTAAAGACAATATCAAAGAGATTGTGTGGATATTTTTTCATTATTCTACCTAGAAATTGTCATCCTGAAGTGATCCTGGGCAAATTTGCTTCAATAACTTCTTATGGTGGGAAAACACAGATACTCAGAAACACCTGTACTCCTCCCTTCTGCTGAATCCAGCTCAGGTAAGCTGAAGTTTAGATGAAATATGTCCAGACCTACAGAGTGCCTTCTTTGGGTCAGTGATGAGAACTCTATATGGCTTAAGAGAGATGGTGACCACAAATCTCTTGCAGGTGTCATCTGAGGCCCGATAGGCAGAGTCTTTGGGATGTAATTTCCTTGTGTTGAAACGGTATTTTGTTTGAGAGAAACAATTACTTCAGGAAATTGTGTGTGACTCTGCCAGGCTATAAGTTTCACATGCTGAAAACCTGGTCATGGTGCATCTTGTGTTTTAATCTATATCTCATAGCTGGAGGTTTCATTCCTTAGCTCTGTTTCTCTCTTTATGTCTTTCAGTGATATGTTCTGTGGAGGCTTTCACCACATACTTAGTCACCTGAGGTGAGTGCATGTCCTTTAGGTAAAGATCTGAGTCACCTGCCTCCCAGTGATGCCAATGGCACTAACTAGGATGTCTGTTGGGAACGTCAGTCCCATCTACGGTGATTTCTCATGACTGCCTGTCATGTGGGATTGCCACTAGGCCAAGATTTATTCCATAACTTATGCAATGATCACAATGTAAGAGGAGGAAATGTCTAGCGCCCTGGTTCCTCTTGTAACATTTTGCTTGAATCTTGAAACTTTGAGTGCTACGGACCGGCAGTGCAAGAAAGACCGCTGAGTGTGGGCTTCAGGCAGACAGGAAAAACTCAGGCAGGCGAATGATGGTCACAGACACGAATTTAGTGAGCGAGGAATCTGCTACTTTTTTGTAGGTTTTTAGGACACACTTTATATTGTTAAACAAGCTACTTTGACATTCCAAGGGGAGGGGCATCTAATGAGTAGTGGGTACATTATCTCAGTGAGAGGCAGAAGTGACCGCATGAGGGTAATTATCATGAGCGCGTGAGGACTATAACGTGAAAGACAGAAATCAATATCTTAAGAGAAAATAGATTATCATTAGATACTACTAAACATTCCTAAGCAATCATTTTTAGTGAATCAGGATAATCAAAGTTGGTTTCAAGTCACCCAAGGTTATTCCTTGGTTGTAAAGCTTATCTGGTTCTCCCAGTTTTC
>PVHY01025673.1:0-18112 GCA_004024945.1 Uropsilus gracilis
AAAAAAAAAAAATAAATGGGCCTGATATTTATACTTATATACAAGTCTGATATTTATACTTATATACTTAATGAATATTAATTAGTGCTTATAACTCTAGACTTTCGCTTTATTTTGTATCAAGGAACCAGAAGAAATAAATGCGGATGATGAGGTAGAGGATACATGTGACAACAAGGAGGATGACCTGGGAGCTGTGGAGGAGCAACGCAGTGTTATTCTACATCTCTTGTCACAGCTCAAGCTGGGCATGGATTTAACAAGAGTAAGTAATAGTATAAACTGGCCTTGGAGATATAATTCCAAAAGAACCATGAAAGGCTTTGACACATTTTCTTTACTCTTATTTTCCATGTTGGTTAGTACATTATGGGCATTATTTCTAACAGAGGTCAGCAAGTATTTTCTTTAAAGAGGCTGATAGTAAAAATTTTCCACTATGTAGGCATAGGTCTCTGTTTTTTGTATTTTTTTAAATTTAGTTTTATTATTATTTTCTTACAACCTTGGTCATATTTGTATAGTTGTTGATCCCTTTATGTATGACCCACCGTCCTCTCCTCTTCTCTCTCCCCCACTCTGGTTACTCCCACTCCCCTCTCCCTGTCAGTCCTTGATTGATGTTTAGCCCATTCGTCTTTTCCTTTTCTGGTACAATGTCCTTTTCCTGGATGGGGACCTGAGCTCCTGGGACTTGGCGGACCATGCTGCTTAAATTTCCAGGGGTAACTTTTGAGGCTCATAACCAGCCAAGCTTGTCAGGTCTCTTGGAGTGCAGGTGTGTGGCATTGTTTTCCAGTCTTCTTTATTATGACATTCCCTGTGGTGAAGTTGACAGTCTCCTTTACTCCAGGCCCATGTAGTCCCTGGGGTTCATGCCTCCTCATTCATGATGTCTATTCCGATGTCTGTCTCATGGTGCTGCTTCCGAACCTTGTAGTTTGGGCCTCTGGTGTGGAGTCCCAGCCCCCAGTTTTTGGTGTTAGAGAAGTCCCCATTTGGGAACAGACTCCCACAGGTGGTTTGTCCAGCTCCTCTCCTCTCTCATGGTTTATTAGTTCTGCCTTAGAACCGCAACCCATTCTCTGTGACTTTCCTTGCCGATTGGAACAGGAGGGCACTTCGCTCATATTGGTCTCATATCTGGATTGGGATTTGGCTATTTAGCCCCTGAACCATTTTAAGTGTAGCTCTTTGCCAGAACACCTCTCTACCTGGTCTAGCAGCCTTGTCTCTTGTGGTTCTGACCTTGGTCAGTTCGGGTTCTTCTCAGATGATGACTGTGTCCAGGGCCTTTCTTCCTCTCTCCTGTATGTCTGTCTGCAGTTGGGTTGTTGGTTTTCTCATTCCTAGTGAGATTTGATAGTGGTAGTGATCCAACACCCCCCTCACCCCGGCTTCAGCCCACACTCTGGCAGAGATGCTCCCACTCTCAGCCCAGGAACCCCAGATCCAAAGGGGTCTATCAACACCCCTGCTGGTGGCCTCTGCCACTCAAGAGTTCTGCCTTTATTTTTCAGCAGTGGAGACTATGTTGCACTGGGTATGGTAGTCTTCCAACAAAACTATTTATGAAGACTAGAGGGCAAATTTGATCAAAGGCCATACATTAAAATGTATGGTGTGAATTGGGTGGCTCATGGGAATCCTTTCGCAGTGTGTAGATATATTAATTCACCATGTGTATACTTTATCTAACAATGTATTTGTCAAGTATACATCAATAAAACTGAGCTGGGGATAGAGTGTGTGATCTCAAAACCAATAGTATCACCATTATCCAAGAAATTGTTAGAAGTCCAGAATCTTGGCTTTCAGTCCTAGACTTCCAGTGTTAGACTCTTGCAGTTTAATAAGTCAGTTGGTTTATATCTCTCTATATGGTTTACATATAGATTAAAGTTTAGGAAATACTAGTCTATACTTTTTTTTTGAGACTAGGTCTAGCTATTTTTGCCCATGGAACTGCAGGCTCACATTTCCCGGGGTACCACGGACTCAAGCGATCCCCAACCGCAGCTTCCCAGACAGCTGGGATTACAGGTGTGCACCACCACGCCCAGCAATTTTTTGGGACTAGGTCTCACTGTGTTGCCCCAAGCGGGACTCAGACCACAATCCCTGGCCCCAGCTGCTTCATAGGCTGAAGTTTACAGGCACGAGCCACTGTGCCCGGCAGTCTATACTTTTTAATTTAATTTAATTTAAAAAATTTTTTGAGACTAGGTCTCACTATTTTTGCCCGTGGAACCGCAGGCTCACATTGCCAAGGGTACCACAGACTCAAGCAGTCCCCAGCCTCAGCTTCCCAAGTAGCTGGGATTATAGGCACGTGCCACCACACCCAGCTATTTTTTTGGGAATAGGTCTTGCTATGGGCCCCAGCAGGACTCGAACCGTCATCCCTGGCCCTGGCGGTGGCTTCCTAGGCTGCCACCTACAGGCATGCGCCACCATGCCCGGCCCTATACTTTTTAATTTTAGGTCAATCTTCCTCTTCCCCAGTATATCTGATTAGTATGCTTTAATTTGCTTAACAATATTTTAATATTAGGCCGGGCACGGTGGCTCGTGCCTGTAAGCTTCAGCCTAGAAGCGGCCAGGGTTAGGGATCCCAGTTCGAGTCCCGCTCGGGGCAACACAGCGAGACCTATTTCCAAAAAACAGCTGGGCGTGGTGGTGCGCGCCTGTTATCCCAGCTACCTGGGAAGCTGAGACTGGGGATTGCTTGAGTCTGTGGTACCCCAGACAACGTGAGCCTGCGATTCCACAGACAAAAATAGGGAGACCTACTCTCAAAAAAAAGAAAGTTAAAGGAAAGAATAATTCTACCACTCTAACAACAATAGCTTTCACTTTTGTGATTTCTTTCCAATCTTTCAAGTAACCTGAATTTGCTGGAGTAGTTGGTGTCAGTACCACCAAATTCTTCCTCTAGGTTTAAATTTCCTAGTAGAGTATTTTTCTAATCTTCTGCTTGATGGATAAGCAAGTAGGAGTTGGCAGAGAAGAAAGACAGCTGGGTGGGAGACTGTCTTAGTATCTTATATTTAATTTATATAGGGTTACTTCACATCCTTTTATCAGTGTGGTATCTACTCTTAGACATCTCTGATAGTCCCCAAATGAATAAGCTGCTCCATTTCAGTCTCTGCAGACTAAATCTCTAGACTTCGCCAGAGATGCAAAAAGGCCTGTTACCATTGTTGTATCTGTGGGGATGGGCTGTAGGGAGCTAATTACTTTGCAGACTTTATGCTCAGTATTATTTATTTTGGCTTTCTTCTGAACTCCCGGATCTAAAGGTAACTGATGCTGTCAGTTCCTGAGTAATCTGTAGTGCAAGTTACTAGTTATTAATCTGTAGTGTAAGTTATTAGTTGAAAGTCAGCTTTCTAGTTTGTTAACTTGTTAGTTCCAGTATTTTGCTGCCAAAATATTATTTATTTCTTTGGTGTTTCTTGGTTAGTTTTTTGTATTTATTTAATACAATTTGATAGAATTTAATTGGAAAGTAAAATTAAGATGTTATTCAATATATCATCTGACCCTCAAACAGTATCTTTTGTATTATTGTATTAGCTTTCTAATCTTTTTCAATGACTTTTCATTAAGTGAAAGTCCATTAAGTGAAAGTTCCATATTATATTAGCTAAGAACCATAGTTAAAAACATTGTTTTAATTTTATTTTCACTTCCCTTTTCTTTCATTTCATATTATTTCCTAGAATAATATTTTTCTAGACTAAATGGATATGAACATCACTGAGCTTTTGAAAAATATTACCAAATAGTTGAAACAATTTGCAGTACCTCTGCTTTAAATAAATGTTTAGTCTGTCTTTCTCTTACCTGGCTTTAGGTGACAAAAATTCTTTCCTTTGAAATAGTTTTATTATGGTTAAAATTAAATGTAAAGCTTGAGCTTATTTTGAACTTTGCCACCATTTCCTAATGACAGTTTTATCCAGTTTAGAACTTAAGGAATTTTCTTTTATTCTTCTACCTGTCTCTTAAATTCCTAAGGTAGTATTTAATCTTAAATTAAATAGTCATGAGTAGGCTTTTCATTTCATTTTACACATACTTGTTTTTCAATTAGATCAAATAACTTTTCTTTTATGACTTTGTTTTTAATACAAAACTATAATGAGTGTTTTCAGGGAGACAAGAATAAGAATTGTTAACAAATACAGTGGTTTTCAATTTCCCTCTTTGGTTGATTTTTGTTGTTATTATTTTAGGTGGTACTTCCTACATTTATCTTAGAGAAGCGTTCCTTGCTGGAAATGTATGCAGATTTTATGTCTCATCCAGACTTGTTTATAGCCATCACTAATGGAGCCACAGCAGAGGACAGAATGATTCGCTTTGTTGAGTACTACCTTACCTCGTTTCATGAAGGCCGCAAGGGAGCCATTGCTAAGAAACCTTACAATCCTATCATTGGAGAGACATTTCACTGTTCCTGGAAGATGCCAAAAAGCGAGATAGCATCCAGTGTTACTAGCAGCTCTTCCACTCACACAGTCACAAATCATGCTCTTCTATCAGAGGAGACTTTGAGCCAGGTGGAATCAGACTGTTATACAGTCAGATTTGTTGCTGAGCAGGTTTCCCATCATCCTCCAGTCTCAGGATTTTATGCAGAATGTGCAGAGAGGAAGATGTGTGTAAATGCTCATGTTTGGACTAAAAGCAAATTCTTAGGCATGTCAATAGGCGTGACAATGATTGGAGAAGGTAAGTAGAAAAATTGTTCTCTAGTTTGTAACATCAAACTATAGCCTTAAATTTGGGGAAATAAGAGAAATATTAATTTTAAATGTTATATGTATTAACTAATTAGTTAATTTTCCCCTAATTGTTAACATGCTCCAGAATGCTTTTGGGGGAAAGAATTGTATTTATGAATAATGATGTTTTTCTGATTTTAAAGGTAAGGTACTATTCTTTTATAGTAAAAAGTTTAGAAAACTTAAGAAAGAATCAAGGAGAACATAAAAACCATTTTAATTCCTCCATACCATCCAAAGATGGATAAAATTTCTGCATGTACATGTATTGCCATTGTTTTATTTTAGTTTTATAGAATCTGAATTCTCTATATCTAGTTTTGTGTTCTGCTCTTTTGCACTAAATATTCATTTTTTTCATGTCATTAACAATACTTTAAAACCTGTTTTCATTATATAAAGCACCTAAGAGATACCTTCTATGTAAATCTTTATCTGTATCTTTATATTTCCTTTTGAAATATTTAATGTACATTGCCAGGCTTAAATTTTGCTTCAGCAAAAGATCATTAAAAAATAAATTAGGGAAAAGGAGTGAGTTTTTTTTTGAGACTAGGTCTCGCTATTTTTGCCCGTGGAACCGCAGGCTCTCGTTGCCCGGGGTACCACATACTCAAGCAATCCCCAGCCTCAGCTTCCCAGGTAGCTGGGATTACAGGCACGCACCACCACTCCCAGCTATTTTTTTTGGAACTAGGTCTCGCTACGGGCTCTAGGCGGGGCTCGAACCGCGATCCCTAGCCCCGGCTGCTTCATAGGCTGAAGCTTACAGGCATAAGCCACCGTGCCCCCAGCCAAGGGAAAAGGAGTGAGTTTTAATGAAGAATACAAAGTTGACAATAAAAAAACTAGCTGGGAGTGGTGGCGCGTGCCCGTTGTCCAAGTACTGGGAGGCAAGAGTCTTGGGATCACTTGAGTTTGCGGGTTCAAGACTACCCCAGGCAACATAGCGAGACCACATCTCGAAAAAGCAGCCAGGCACTGAGGCGGACGCCTGTAATCCCAACTACCTGGGAGGCTATGGCTAGGGGTTGCTTGAGTCCATGGTACCCCAGGCAACACAGTGAGATTCAGTCTCTTTAAAAAAAAAAAAAAAACTTCTACAAAAATCATGGCAGATTTAATGAAAATGATAGGGAAAAAAACTACCATTTTAATGTTAGAACATGCTTGTGGAATAATTTGTTCTGTATAGAGAACTTATAGTGTAAGCATGGTATATAAAACCTGTAACTCCATCATCTTAAGATTGTGTCATTGTAGCTGTGAAGAAAATAATTTATACACCTTTTTACTGTTTCCATTTTCAGCTTCTGTGTTTTAATATTTTTTAATATTTACCAATTTCCAAATATTATTTTGAACTAATCAAAACTTTTATAACAAAGTTTTTATTATAAAAAGCTACCTAAATTTATAAGCTTTATAATGTTATTCCTCAACTTTTCATAGATCAATTAATTTATATTGCAGGTGGGAAAAATGAAGTCTAGAGTGATTGGGACCTGTCCAGGGTTATATAAGCTAAAATTTAGTCAAAACTGGAACTTCATTCTTTGAAGACAGTTTTTTGTTTTTGAGACTAGGTCTCGCTGTTTTTGCCTGTGAACACAGGCTCACGTTGCCCGTGGTACCACGGACTCAAGCAATCGCTAGCCTCAGCTTCCCAGGTAGCTGGGATTACAGGCACGTGTTACCACGTCCAGCTATTTTTTGGTAGTAGGTCTCGCTGTGTTGCCCTGGGCAGGACTTGAACCACGATCCCCAGACTCTGCCACGATTCCATAAGCTGTTGCTTACAGGCACGCGTCATCATGCCCGGCTATGAAGACAGTTATTCTTAATGGTTTATTCTGGTAACAGTAGCTGCTGTCACTCCAAGAAAGGAAATACCTTAAGAAATTAGAGAGAGCTTTAATATCTTAACTATGGCTGGGCACAGTGGTGCGTGCCTGTAAGCTTCAGCCTATGAAGCAGCTGGGGCTAGGGATCGGGGTTTGAGTTTCACTTGGGGCAACACAGAGGGACCTACTCCCAAAAACTTGCTGGGTGTGGTGGTGCACGCCTGTAATCCCAGCTACCTGGGAAGCTGAGGCTGGGGATTGCTTGAGTCTGTAGTTCCCCAGGCAACATGAGGGCAAAAGTAGTGAGACCTAGTCTCAAAAAAAAGAAAAAAAAATCTTAACTATGCATTAGCTTTGAAGAAGATGATATAATAACTAATATTTGGTTATTTAAATGCTATTTATATATTCATAGATTGCCTTTTAGAATTGTTATTGGTACCTTCAACAAAAGGTAAATTATCCTGACTATCTTATTATCATGTACATTCAAAACAGGTTTTATATTTTGTTAGATTTTAAGTTTTATAGTATATGAAACTTAGTATACTTTTGTTATTTCCTACAAATCAAAGATTCTAACCCCAGTTTATAGTCATATTTTTAGAAAAATGATAAAAACATTTCCAATTTATGATTAATGAAGTGACTGTTAAAACGCTTAAAATATCCCACGTATACTGTTAATATATCCTCTGACAGATACCATTATATAGAAATATAGCCAGAACCATGTCCATTATGAAATGACTCAGTAATTCTTGATTTATTTGTTGCACTTTGTGAAGACTGCTGATATCAATACCAAGAAATAGTTGGCAGTGGTAGCTCTCCTGCCTACTGTGACTGTACAGGTGCCTCCCTTTTCTTTTTTATCCTATTAAACCTGCCCCTTTAAAATATAAATAAAGGCCAGGCATGGTGGCACATGCCTGTAAGAGGCAGCCTAGGAAGCCACGGCAGGGACCAGGGATCGCAGTTGGAGACCCGCTCGGGGCAATGTAGCGAGACCTAGTTCCAAAAAAAATAGCTGGGCATGGTGGCGCGCACCTGTAATCCCAGCTACCTGGGAAGCTGAGACTGGGGATTGCTTGAGTCTGTGGTACCCCGGGCAACGTGAGCCAGCGGTTCCACGGGCAAAAATAGTGAGACCTAGTCTCAAAAATAATAATAATAATAATATGTATATAAATAGAAATAATTTATATTCTTTATGTATTGTAGACTACTGTAGAAAATCTTAGTTCATTTGCTAATCTAAAAAGGAACTATTAAAATATTTATCATAACTATTAACAAACATTAAGAATAGCATGCTTACTGAACATTCACTTAGAAAGAAGTACTCTAAGACTTCAGACTAGTTATGTATCTCCTATTCAGTATTTGTTTTGATAGTAAACTAGCTAATGAACTTAAGGTTGGTAATAAAGTTCAAGTCTCTTCAGTGTCTTTTTAGTTATCCTGTATAGATAAGTTATTCATTAATGTAATTCCCTTTTTTTATATTTTTAGAACATGTTAAATATATATATCATTTCTTGGCTGGGAATGGTGGCTCGTGCTTATAAGCTTCAGCCTACGCTCGTGCTTGTAATCTTCAGCCTACGAAGTGGCCGGGGCTAGGGATCGTGGTTCGAGTCCCGCCTGGGGCCCGTATCGAGACCTAGTATAGTTCCAAAAAAACAGCTGGGCGTGGTGGTGCGTGCCTGTAATCCCAGCTACCTGGGAAGCTGAGGCTGGGGATTGCTTGAGTCTGTGGTACCCCGGGCAATGAGAGCCTGCGGTTCCACAGGCAAAAATAGCGAGACCTAGTCTCAAATAAACAAACAAACAAATAAATAAATGAATAAATAAATAAATAAATCACTTCATGTCAGACAAGTCCCATTAGAATAACATTTGCTTGAAAACTGTCACTTAATGTCTCCTGTAACTTGACTTTTCCAGAATTTGGTAAACAAATTATTCTGATGACCATAGTTTTCAGTCTTAATATATACAGAATAGAATTAAAATTTTTTTTCATTTTCACTGCCACCTGCAGTGAAGGTCTTTTACCCTATAGTAGACATTTCAGTTTTCCTAGACTACTGAAAAAAATTCCTAGTACTGACCCAAATTATCAGATATTAATTGTAATATATGACCTTGAACTCTGACTTAAGGTTTTTCTTTATTTTTAGGAACATTAGAGTGAGCTCTTATGTTGTTTCTACTATAACATCTCTGGGCCCAAAAACCCCAGGTGAATAGCAGAGTCATAGTGAAGATAATCTTGCTTCACTATTACTGGGAAATATTGTCAAATACAGTTATAAATAATGTCAATTTCATTGAAAGCTAAATGATTTTAAACAATTGTATTTACTTGCTAAGAAAAAAACAATGTGTTTTTCATGACTTTTTTTTTTTAAAGCTATTAACTTCTTTTCACATTTAGGTATCCTCAGTCTTTTAGAACATGGAGAAGAATATACATTTTCTTTGCCTTGTGCATATGCCCGGTCAATTTTAACTGTTCCTTGGGTGGAACTAGGTGGTAAAGTCAGCGTCAACTGTGCAAAAACTGGGTATTCCGCCAGCATCACATTTCATACTAAACCATTTTATGGTGGCAAACTACACAGGTAAGAACACTTCACATGACCTTTTTTCTCTATCAGTTTGATCTTAACTCCTTGTTTTTGTTTTGTTTTGTTTCATGTTAAATGGTCTTGGATTTCTATTCATTTTCAATTTTTTGTTTGAAAAAAATAAACCTTTCAAGGCACTCTGGAAATCATGACCTAATTTTAAAAGTGATGACAGCTCTCTCTAGTTATATAAAGTTTTCTTGTTTAGCTAACCACATGTAGAATAGCATTCTGGACAGTGAATATGCAGTCTCTGGTCCATTTCCTGCCTTTTAAAAAACTGATTCAGATGGATTCAGACTTCAGTGTGGAAATTATTGCTAGAATTCTAGCTGAACATATTTCTAATTATAATAGATCAAAAAACATGATAGAAGCCATTGTCTTCAGGCACTGATATTGAATTGATAGTTTTGTTGTAATTCATCTAGGGATCGATCAGTTATTATATCCTCTCATGGCTCATTAATCTCCTCAGCACTCATCCAGATCACTCAAACTTCAGGAAGACAAGTTTTTTATCGGGATCCTCAAAAAAACACTAATCTTTCTTTATTTTATTTTATTTATTTATTTGTTTGTTTGTTTGAGACTAGGTCTCACTATTTTTGCCTGTGGAACGCAGGCTCTCGTTGCCCAGGGTACCATAGACTCAAGCAATCCCCAGTCTCAGCTTCCCAGGTAGCTGGGATCACAGGCGTGCACCATCACGCCCAGCTATTTTTTTGGAACTAAGTCTTGCTGCGGGCCCCAGGTGGGACTTAAATCGCAATCCCTACCCCCAGCCGCTTCATAGGCTGAAGCTTACAGGCACAAGCCACCGTACCTGGCCTACACTAATCTTTCCTTAAATCTTTGATGTCTTTTCAGGTTGTCTCTGAATTAGGAATAGTTTTCTTTTTCTATTAAGTTTTAAATTGAAGAATAACACATATACCAAAGTGTATGAGTTGATTTTCACTTTGTGAAATTTGAGGTTTTTGATCTAGACATATAACATCAACATTCCATTTTGTTCTTAGTCTCTCATTCTTGCTCTCCCCCTTGCTCTTTCACTAACTACTTACATAACTCTCACCGAAGATAGCTTACTATCCAGATTTCTACTATCGTAGATTAGTTCTGCCTGGTTTTGCACTCTGTATGAATGAAATTGTACGCTAGGTTCTTTCAGCTCTGTTTTTCTGCAGCGTATATATATTTTTTTAATATATACTTTTATTGAATAAGTTTTGTTTACATTTCCTTTTTGGGTGTTCCTCCTCCCCATCCCACCCCCCTAGACTATCCATCTCTTCTTTCACTGCCATTTATTGTTTAATTTTTAGTCCCTTGGGTTCTTCCTTGTCTTTCCTTTTGTCTGGTGTGGATGTGGTTTCCTGGGACACAGTGGCCTGTGCTTAGTTTTCCAAGTGTCTTTTTGCTGTTGGTCACCAGTTCACAAATGATTGTGTTCTTTCAGTGCCTTCTCCTTTCTGGTCAGCTGCTCTGAACCATCTGTCATATTTTGCTCCTTCTTTGTTTTGTAGTTCTTGTTGCTGGCGTTGGGAGCGTTTCTCCTGGCCAAAGTTTGTGTGCCAATTTTTTTGATCGAGATAGGCCCTTGGCAGATGGTTGGTCCAGTTCGTTGTGGGGCCACTGCACGTCTCTGTGGCTTTCCTCACCCTCTAAAGTGGGAGGGTCCTTTGATCATGCTGAAGGCATCTCTGAACAGGAAATTTCATTCCCATCGTTGTAGATCACAGTGGTTGTATTTCCGAGGTAGTTTGTCTCTATAATCAGTCTTATAGTCCTGTGTCCCATGGATCTGACATGTTTGTTGTTCCGGAATACTTCTTTGTTTTTCGCCTCTGTATTCATGTGCAACTATAGTTGAATCACTGATGTTGTTGCTTCTGGTGAGGGTTGACTGGATTTGAAGACCAGAAGGAATGACCCCTACCACCCATTCCTCACCGCCCCCCCACCAGCCCGCGCATCCAGCAGGGTGGGGGGCGGCTCAGTGCCTGGCAGCATGGCTGAACTGGGTGTGTGGGCGGGGCTCCCCCCACCCTTCCCCGGTCACCTCATGCTATGGTGAACAGTGGGCGCCCCCAGCCGCTCCCACCACCCTGGCAGGTGGCAGGGCCTCCCTACCTTGCATTCCCTGAACCCCAAAAGGAGTACGGTAGGCTGGATGGCTGGGAGCTCAGTGCCTGGCAGCATGGCTGAACTGGGCATGTGGGCAGGGCTACACCCCCCCTCACCCCCCCGCCTTCCAGCATATGTTTTTGAGATTCATCCATGTGTGCTTGAAGTTCTTTCTCCTTACTATTTCCCATTGTACAGCTGTGCCACAGTTTATTTTATCCTAATCTTGATTGGCATTTGGGTAGTTTCCAATTTTTGACTGTTATAAATAGTGCTACTTGAACATTGTTTGGTGAATAAATGAATGTATAAATTGTATGTAGATACTGAGGAGTAGAATTGCTGGGTGATAGGGTATGAAAGCTGATCATCATAAGATACTGTCAAATGTTTTTCTTAAGTGGTTATGTCAAAATATACTCCTTATAATTATTATGAGACTTTCAATCGTATGTCATTGTTTTACTTCTTCATTGACAACTTATAAATGGAAAGATTAATTGGTTCCCAGGCATTGAATGTGTTGTTAAAAATACGGGTTTTGAAACAGAATTAAAAAAAGGTACAAGTTACTCAAACAGAAATATTTAACATTGTCAGATTAATCACCTTTTATTCTTAGAGAAGGTATTAATATGATTATACTTTGTTATATGTTTTTACATACTCCTTCATTGTCACAGAATTCAAGCATAACAATTAAAAGAAACTTTAGATGTGACTGAACTAATAACATTATTAACATTTTTGCAATATGCCTGATAATTGTTTTGTTCAATATGTATTGAAACATTATTATTAATACAGAATTCATAATACACAAGGCATTTTATTCCATTTTTAGATTCCCATTAATTATATGAAGTTAGAACCAAAAGTTACATCCCTCTAAAGTGCTTGCATTGGAGAAGCTGTTTGTCAGAGTATGTAACTGAGTAAAATGCTTAGGGAAAAATAATTATAGTGATAAAATTTCCAAATCCAGACTTTTGTATTTTATGCAATATGCATGTTATTTTTTTTCTCTAAAATACTATTTATTGATAAGGAGACACAGGGCATTCCTTACCATTGCCTTCACATTTGGTTTTAGTTTTCTGCAAACTATTTCTAACCCCTGAAACTTCATTATAAGCATATATAGGTCTGTGTGGGTATGTGCATTGCATGCATATACATATAGCTAGTAGTGTGTGTATTTGAAATCCTAATAGGACTTAATGTTATCTATCTAAACTTAAAAAACATATCTGTATACATAATTACTCTCACTTGTTCTTTGGTTTCCCCAAATATGGCTGTAGGTTTTTAGATAGACTTCTACTGTTTATGACCTTCTGTTGCATCTATACACTGTTGTATATATAGTGATTAATTTGTAAATATTTCCATATTTTTATTGGGAACTAATCATTAAGTTTGAGTTTCTTCTTGCATACAGAGAATTTAATACACCCTGTGAGTTGTTGCTATTCTGATATTATATATTTTTATGATAAGGTATCATATTACACAATGCCGTATGTGGAGAATCAGGCTGCATTCCCCAAATCTTGCCATTGCCTTCACATTTAGATAGTTCTTTTTTTATTAATTAAATGCTTTATTATATAGATAATTTTTTCACATCTTTGTAATCCCCAGGGCTCTCCCCTCCCTGATCATTCCCTCCCTCACCCCCCCCCCTTCATAACTCTTGTTGCACTGATAGGGAAATCATATCCATTTTTCAGAACTGATACCTCTTTGAGCCTGGATTATGTACATTCTCCACTGTCATAGTTCTTTTTAAATTTTCAAGGCCTAGTAATCTCCTTTCTTCCTGATGCAGTCCAGAATCCCATCTGGACTTCCTGTGCCTGCAGTGTTAAGAACCTAAGTTCTTTTTTTTTTTTTTTTTTTTTTTTTTTTTTTTTTTTTTTTTTTTTTTTTTTTGAGACTAGGTCTTGCTATTTTTACCCATGGAACCCCAGGCTCTCGTTGCCTGGGGTACCACATACTCAAGCAATCCCCAGCCTCAGCTTCCCAGGTACCTGGGATTACAGGCGCACACCACCACGCCCAGCTATTTTTTTGGAACTAGGTCTCACTATGGGCCCCAGGCAGGACTCGAACCGCGATCCCTAGCCCCGGCTGCTTCATAGGCTGAAGCTTACAGGCACGAGCCACTGTGCCCGGCCAGAACCTAAGTTCTTAACATTCTTCTCACTCTCCTTGCTAGGGGCAGGCAGAAGAACATTAAGCAAGTAAAGTGGAGATAGGTTCACTACCTTGATACCCTCTCATGGCTAGATCTCCAAGAGCAGCTTTGAAGGGCAGATTTGCAGACTTGAGGTACAGGTTGGCCAAAGAGAAAGTAGTCAGTTCTGTCGTGTCTTTACGTGCAGTTTTCCCCTCCCACCCTTTTCCTTCCCCCCCTCCCCTCCCTTCCCTTAATTTTTGACAGAATTGCTCAATTTCAAGAGTTAGAGAGGTATCAGAACAAATTGAAAAAGGTTCAGGTTTCCTTTCATTATAGAATGAACATTCTTGTATTTATTTTCACTGTTTTTATTGATAAATTTGATCTTTATTCAGAAAGCAAAATATAGTCAATTAAACTGATCTTGAAATTCCATGTTTTACATATATCTATCTTTTCTGTTGCAAAAATTTCAAACAAATTATAAAAATTCATGTATCTTTTGCCTATATTTATAATTGTTAGTATTTTGCTACATCAGCTTTCTCAAAATCTCTCTACAAGGACACAAACTTCATTGTTGTTTGATTCCTGAAACCTTTGAGAGTTAAAGGCATCATATTTTACCCCAATATATTTTAACTTGAATTTCTTAAGAAAAATGAAATTCATATAATCTCAGGATAGTTGTCAAATTCAGGAAAACTTATCACTGACATAGGTTTCTTACTTGGTTTCTTTCATGTGGTTGTAGCTGGATGTTGGTTAGGGCTTCAGTCATCTAAAGTTTGAACCAATACTGTTTGTTATCTAATGTATATATTAACTTTTTATGACTTATTCCCAAAACTGACCTTGTTTTTTCTCCTGACCTGGGTCATACATTACATTTTATTGTTATATCTCTTTAGTCTCTGATCTGTGATGTTTCTTCAGTTTTTATCACTTTTAACTAGTATACAGATACTGATACCAGTATTGTATTAGGAAGTGATAGGTTTTTTAAAAAGATCAATCTGGTAGCAAGTGAATAATCAATTGGGGACTGTGGGGGAGGTGGTGGTTAGGGGAGATTAGAAACTGGGAGTCTACTTCAAGGAGTAATTCTCCTGATACAGAGGGAACATCTCAGATAACTGGTTATCTACTACTGACAATAAATTTCTCTAAAACTTTGAGCTTAAAAGAGCAACTTAATATTAACTGCAACTTGACTAGGCTCAGCTGCATGATTCTCACATGGTTTCTTTCATGTGTCTTTTTTTTTTCTTTTCGTTATTTTTGCCTGTGGAACCGCAGACTCACGTTGCCCGGGGTACCACAGACTCAAGCAGTTCCCAGCCTCAGCTTCCCAGGTAGCTGGGATTACAGGTGCATGTCACCACGCCCAGCTATATTTTTTTTGGAACTAGGTCTTACTACGTGCCCCCGGTGGGACTCGAACCATGATCCCTGGCCCCTGCTGTGGCTTCCTAGGCTGCCGTTTACAGACATGCTCCACCATGCCCGGCTTCTTTCATGTGGTTTTAATTGGATGTTGGTTGGGGCTTCAGTCATCTAAAACTTGACCCTGCTGGATATTCAAATTTGCTTGTCTATATGGGAGACAGTAGAGCTGGCTGCGAACCAAGAACTCAGCTGGGACTTGGATTCAGAGGGTTTACATGTAACCTTCGACATGACTGGGACTTCTTCCTTCTTTGCAGTTGGGTTTGCAGAGGAAATCTCCAAAAGCAAGTGTTGCAAAAGTTTTACTGACTTTCAATACTTGGTTTTCATTTTTGACTTTTTTAAGACCTCCGGTAATTTCAGATAGACATCCCCATTTTTGTTAATGATCAATCATATTTGCTGTCTTTTTGCTTTCAGTGTCTTAAATTGACTTTGAAAAACAAAACAAAACAAAGCAAAAAAACCTATATCCACAAGTCCACAGGTATTAAATCTTGTTATTTGGAAATAAAACACTTTTTTCCCCTCTTTGAATTCACATATATATTCATGTGTATATTCATACAGACTCTTTCCATAACCCATGAAGGATACTTTTGACTAACTCCAGTTTCCTCAGTTTTCAACTCTGTTCTCCCTTAAGACCAGTAGTTTCACCTATTTCTCACTTAAAAGATTCATAATAGAAACAAAATTCCCTCTTGATATCTTTTCTTTGATTATCCAAAATATTATAACTAAGGCCTTCTTTTAGGCTTTAATAAAAACCTAATAAGTGGCCTTGCCTTTTCCCTCAGACATAGCTTAGTTTTTCACTGCTATCTGCAATCAGAGCAGATACATTATCCGCTGTCTGCATTGGGTATATTATCTTCTACTTGTCTTCTGTTACTCCCTCATTTTCCACAACTATCTTTGATGTGGCTAAGTAGAGCTATTTAACTATTCTTCATGCTCTCATTCCTGCCCATTTCCCAATCCCATTTTCCACTTTCACTTTGGGATGGTGTTGATCTCTCTCTCCAGCGCGCGCGCGCGCGCACACACACACACACACACACACACACTGCTGAGTGCGCGCGCGCACACACACACACACACACACACACTCTGCTGAGTCACGTTTCTTCATACTGGAGATACAGAGAAGGAAAAGAAGACTGACTCTACCTTCATGAAGCTTTTGGTCCAGTATTAGATTCCAGAACCCTATCTCTGAAAACATTTGTAGGAAAAAAACAAAATACATAAATAGACACACGCACACAAATTAAAAGTAAAGCTATTATAATATCCATAACAATGGACTAGAAAAGTAATCTACACCTAAAAATAAATTTTAACTCATCCCATAAGTGGAAAAAATAAACATAAAGCTCAATGTTCTTATTGTCTGATAAAGGAAGCTTCTCACTTTTCCAAGATGATATCTATTTTCCTGGTAATAAATAGTAAAAGGATTGTTTGTGCAAGTATCCATATTTAATAGATAATGTCTTCTTTAGTAGTTCTGCAAAAATATAATTGCACTTCAGTACTTCTTATATATATACATCTATAAAACCCAGGGCTAAAGTCTTAAAT
This sequence comes from Uropsilus gracilis, assembly GCA_004024945.1. NCBI lineage: Eukaryota > Metazoa > Chordata > Mammalia > Eulipotyphla > Talpidae > Uropsilus > Uropsilus gracilis. The sequence goes on from PVHY01025673.1 coordinate 16,625, forward strand.
GACAGTTAATAAAAACTTTCTATGTGAAATCAAGATAATATATGCTATGATTTTCTGATATTCTTAAGTAGCTGTAGAGACCGGATCTAGACAATATAAAAAGCCCTCTTACTGTTAGGGTTTTTGAAATAAGAGACCAAGTACCTTATCAATATCAATTATCCTCACTTAAGAATTGAATGGGATGATACTTAAGATTGAGTTTTCACTAGTATGACAAGGACCACATGTTCTGTGTCATTAGTCAATACAAGATCTAGAGCTCGATGCTTTCGTTAGTTATGTAAGTATTCATTTACATATCCACGATTGTTTTCATGCTAAGAAATGTACTTTCTGGTCCTTCATAAAATTCTGCCAATCCAGCAGCTGATTCTTACAGAAAATTGTTATAAGCTAAATCAGGGGAGATCATACTTCCTCCTTTAAGCTCCTTTTTTTTGTGTGTGTTGCCTACCTCCTTTCTCTCTTGACACTCTTGCTATGCAATTGCACTGTCCATCACACATCCCAGTAACCCAGTATGTATGAATAGTTCTAGTGTTTTTGTTGAGTGGAAAGGCCTGTGAAGAAGATAATTTGAGCGATTATGCTCTGACAGTAAAAGAGAATTCAAGTTAAAGGTGAATTATTATTGTTCCTTGATTCTCAGAATACATTTCTGTGTATGTATGAATGGAGAAGGGGAAAGTATTCAGTATCATGTCCTCTTTGATTAGAGATAAATTTCAGGAAAGAAAGCAAAGTTTTCAAGTGAGATCAGAGAGGAAATGTGGACATCACAAGAAACAGGCAAAAACCCTTAACTGCATTTATTTAAATTCATTTGCTTTGAATTCTAAGTCAGAGTTTTCATTCCTGTTCTCATCAAACATAAAGTCATAAAATGATTATTTGGTTTGCTAATGGATCCAACCTCTTATAATTCTGATATCTAAAGTCTAGTTCATAGATCATTTGCATATTGACCCTACCACCTCTGACTTGAGCACTGAGTTTGTAGATCTTTGACTTCTTCTGATTAAAAATTATGGGCTCTGTGAATTCAGTAACATCCTTCTGGTTCCCAGGCTCCTATCTTACATGTGAAAAATATTACTGAGGATTTTTAATATGTCACCTAGAACCTTGAGCTTTGAGTTTTTGTATTTCCCTGGAATCCAAATAACCTGTAGTGTCTGGTGCACTGATTAGACTCAAATTTGACTCACAGTTTTCTGAGTTCTGAGTCTCTGACCATTCTGATCCTGTTATTAATATCCTACAATGAACATAAAATCCTTGTTCCTGCCGGGCACGGTGGCTCGTGCTTGTAAGCTTCAGCCTATGAAGCGGCCGGAGCCAGGGATCGCGGTTCGAGTCCCGCCTGGGGCCCGTAGTGAGACCTGGTTCCAAAAAAACAGCTGGGCGTGGTGGCGCACGCCTGTAATCCCAGCTACCTGGGAAGCTGAGGCTGGGGATGGCTTGAGTCCGTGGTACCCTGGGCAA